>WIWV01000126.1:0-66121 GCA_014839625.1 Penicillium ucsense | reverse complement strand
CCCCCCCAACCAACCCCCTGGTCTCTTTTTCCCTTTCATTTCCGATGTCATTATTAGTCAACGTCTCTTTCCATCTTCATGACCTTGCATGGCCCGATCACACAGCTGACATGCTTCATTTTCATCGATTGTTGACAGTCGCCAACCATGGAGTGCCTATGCGGTACATATGACCACCTTGTCTCCTCCGGCATTGCTCGGAGATCTGCTCCTCGTTTGGTTGTGCCACAAGGCTACTGCAAGCTGGGGCGAAGTTTCGCACGATCGCGCCATGACTTTCCTCTATCTGTGGATGTTTACGAGCAAGTGGATCAAGTTGCTGGGCCACTATATCCGCTATCCTGTGGATGTCTTCCTCCTTCCAGTGTCCATCCTCTTCGGTTATTTCCACGGAGCCATAAAGATGTACGCCGTGATGACTTTGAATGTGGTGAGTTTTTTGTTTTTTGTTTTTCTTTTTTTTTCGGGCCGAAGATTTGCTTCAGGCCTCTCCCACTTCATTCATGTTGTATTTCTTTTCTTCCATTCTTGTGCTTCTCCGGTCGTGTGTCCCTTCTCCAAAATTCACCTTCCCTATCGTCTCCTCTCTTCAACCTTACTTTGGTTCGCCGAAGACAAAGCACGGAGCTTGGACTGCAACACTCAACCCGCAGGCTGGAGCTTCGCGGCCAGGCCAATGGAGGAGACCAGCCGAGCCCCTCCTTTTTACCTTCGGGCGTCTTCCCTGGTCTGCTTGGGGGGCCACTTCCCACCCGACTTGCCTCTTCTTGGACACGCCGGCATTCCTCGACAGACGCTACGGTCACGGACTCCTCTCTCGTGCAGATGGCTTCTGGCGATCCACTCTGGATGTTCCGTCTCATGTCCTTGACGCTCCTCTCCACTTGTCCCCTCCGAAGTCTGTTGATCCGTGCCATTGGCGGACACTGCCATGCTTGTCTGATTTGTTGATGATCTTCAATCTTCCCTTGTTATCTTCTTTGTTTTGACTTGGTCATCTCGTGTCACGGAATCTCAACTAATCTCCTCTTTTCCCCTTTTCTCTAGACGACTTGGGGCAGCCGTGAC
Organism: Penicillium ucsense; assembly: GCA_014839625.1. Classification (NCBI taxonomy): domain Eukaryota; kingdom Fungi; phylum Ascomycota; class Eurotiomycetes; order Eurotiales; family Aspergillaceae; genus Penicillium; species Penicillium ucsense. Next base: position 65,053 of record WIWV01000126.1, on the reverse strand, counting down.
GGCGCTGACGATTACGACGCCGAGCGGATGAAGAAACGCACGGATGCCGATCGCACCAAGCAGCCCTACTACCCCAGCTATCTCCTCAAATGAGTGCTCGGTTCTTCTGCTTTGCCGACCAAAGACCGACCACCTTGGGTCCGCAGAAATCTAGGCCAGATGGAGCAAGGCCATGCTCGCGGTTGACTGGCTTGTTCTCCCGTCATCCTCTCTGTCTTGGTAGGTTCCAATCCTGCTAGGTCAGAGGAGGTAGCATCGAGGGCCGGGCATGTGAAGATATGTGGGTGTGGGTGTGGGTGTGTGTGATTACACTCGCAGATGAATGGGACTGGGAAGGGAATCATACATACTGGCATTGACGCTTCACGTTCCAGGAAGCCTTGATTGTCATCAAGGTCCAGTCAAAAAGGGCAAGGTGCTTTGCACTTGTCGCATTGAATGCATGACGGACTCCGGCTAGTCTTACGACACTGCCCACCACTCGCTAGAACGGCATTGCCTAATCGGCGATCGGCTTCTGCCTCTGACCTAATTCAAATCTCCCGAGCATGCAAGTTGCTACCAGGTCATGCTCGCTGTCAATTGTGCGACTATTGTCTGTTGAGCGAGATCTCGCATAATGCAAGTCAACAATCTCAGTGTCCAATATCGGTGTTGGCCCTTTTGGACCTGGTTACTTTTCACGATGAAATGCCGCGACGACTATTTCCTTCACCCTGTTTTGCAACCTATGACCAAAATAAGAATTGTACCCGTGAGATTTGTGGTACATGAATTAGAGACGTGTTTGGCGGTTTATTTTCAGTTTTCAATTTCATCATGTCTTCGAGATTTTTTTTTTCTCTTTTGGCTTCTCCTGGAATTGCGTTGATTCTCTCATCGAGTCGATGTTGCATTCTTCAGCACTTTGCCTTCTACTAGCTCCTGTTTTCGCCTTTGATTTTCTTCATCGATTTCGACGCCAGACCCTTCTCGACCCTCTCACATGGTCACATAATGCACGCGAACATTAGGGCGCAGAGATCGACAGCACTGCGCGCAGTCGCGCACATCCACGCCTCGCAGTACCTTCATGTTTCGTGGGTAGATGGAATCGGCCCAATCAGTCGTGACCCTACCGCCCATGACGAGCTCGATAACCGCAGTGCTGGCGTCCTCCTCTTCTGTGTCCGACACTCTACGATACCGATTCGACAGAGCTTGAAGCGTGGTAGCACGGCCTTGGTTTGGTCGTCCCACTGCTATCTCATCTTCTTCATTCTCCATTTCCCTCGATTCTTTTCATCTTGTGTTTGCATTGCGTTCCGAGCATTCATCCGGCCGTCGAGTACGGTGCAAAACGCTGCAACCTGGCTTCTTTCTTCCCACCTCCCGCTCAACAGGCTTGCTTCGACGGCACCATGGTCCATTTACGAACCTCTCGCCCTCTCCCTCAATTTTCATCTTGCTCCCCAGCTCTGGATTCCCTGTTCGACCATTTGGTTTCTTAAAATTCATTCTTCTCGCTTCTCGTGTAGATTACAAAAGCATTAGGCGGGGGTTTGTTGTTACATGCTGTGTGACTTGTGTTTTCTCGTCAGTCTTCTGAATGCCTACAGTCTGAGCTGCTGTGCTCAAATTGATGGGGCTTTTTCTCATGACCATGGAGAGAACGATAATAATGGATCTTTCGTGATTGATAATCTTCATCTCCTTCTCAGTAATAAATAATCTTTGGCAACTTTCAAGATCGTTCATATCAAGAAAACCACTTAACTTCTTCAAGCTTTTGGTCTTGCGCGTGAATATCCTAGATATCCCATCCTCCTTGGACCTTCTGATAATTGACTACACTAGTACACTTGATTGATTGACAAACAATTTCCTCCCGAATCACTTACATAGTAACAGGGACAATGAAAGATAGATAGTTCACATAGCGCGAATACTTCTCTCACGATGTCCTACCAGGCCTTCTACTATCGACCAGGCCTTCCGAGCATAAGTAGTAACCCCATTGAACCATACAAAAGCTTATATAGTGACTATAACACTACCTTGTTCCCGTGATACAGTCGACACCTTAGTACAACTTGGGAGTAGTCTTGCAATTTCAGGCGAGACCAGGCAATATACATGGCATACTCCCAGTCCCATCGCATCAGCTGATCTGCATCATGTGACTTTCCGACCTCGGGGCCCCCTTTTCGAACGCGCTGCGATGCTAGAGAGGAAGGAGTGTGTTGAATCGGTTTGACTTGGAGCGCATTCTTTTTTCTTTTTTTTACTTTGCCAGAAGCTCTGCTTACAATGTACGCAAGCTACGAGGAGCGCGTCAACAGGCTTATCATTGTCCTGATTCTGCTGGTACACGCACGCCGGAGAAGACGTCGAGCCCTTGAACGCGCTCAACGCAATGCGGCCAGGCAAAACAGCCCGGACCGATTCTCCCCCAAGCGGGCCAGGGGCCGGAAAAGGTTCCGGGACGAAACAACCAAGTCCGCTCTTCATTAATTTTCCCCGAGCCGCAGTGCTTTACAATCCACCTGCCACCGCCGACCATCTCGAGGTTGTGCTATCTCAGACATCGCTCGCGTCTTTCTGCGAAAAACAAAGAGAAGAAGAAAGGGAAAAAAAAGTTGTTTCTACGATCCCAGTCTTTGGCTTGTTCGCCACCATTAATATGACGACCGTGTTCTCACGAAATGCGCTATCAGCGCGCTTCCTGTCCGTTCATCGACAGAACCTCGCGGTTTCTTCTCGGCATATTCACTCCTCACCCTTGAGGGCCGCTGTTGCGCACCCTATTACGGCTCATGGTCCGCCACCTAAGGCTCCTGCAGCTTCGCCTGTCTTGGCGGAGACCAATGAGACACAGACTTTGTCGACGTCGACGCTAGGTGCACAGGATATGTCGCAAGTAAAAAAGCCGTCGCCGTTAAAGAAGCGCTTCTGGAAGGATGTTCATGTGCATGGCAAGACTGGTACGTTGTCAGATAATGATGATGATGATGATGAGACGAGACGAGACGTGGCAAAGCGATGATGGTTCATTCCAGCGTCAAGATCTTGAGAAAGAGATGTGGAAAAATGGGGGAGGGGGACGGAGCGGACGGAGTGGACAGCTACGCTGTGCTACACAGAAACTCTTTCGCTTCACAAGTTCACGTTTCCATTTCTGACACTGGTCCCCTCGGGCTATCAACAGGTGAATACCAAGTATTACTTGACAAGCGACCCGTCCGCACACCCAACAAGGATATTCTCTCCATCCCCGCGACAAAACCCCACCTCGCTCACGCCGTCGCTCTCGAATGGGACGTCATGACCTCCGCCCAACACGCCCTCAAATCCCACCTCATCCCACTCACTTCTCTCGCCGCCCGCGCAGCCGACATTGTCCGTGAAGACGCCGCCGGCGAACGCACCACCCGCGACCAGATCGTCACCACGGCCATGCGCTACCTCGACACAGACACCCTGCTCTGCTGGGAGCCCGAGCGCCAGCGCAACGCGCTCGACCGGGTCGGCGAGACCGGCAGCGTCGAAAGCCTCCGCAACATCCAAATGCGCGTCGCCAAGAAGATCATGGCCTTTTTGTCGACCAAAGTCTGGCCCGGTCTCGAGATCGTGCCGATGCTGGACACGGAGAGCATCATGCCCGTTTCTCAGCCGCGGGCGACGCAGGAGAGCATCCGGGCGTGGCTGTACGAGCTGAATGCGCATGATCTGGCGGGGGTGGAGCGGGCGATTCTGGCGTCGAAGAGTCTGCTGGTGGCGGTGCGGCTGATGGTGGAATGGAGTGAGAATTTCCGCCATCTGCAACGGCAGGGGGTGAAGAAGTTTGGGTTGGAGGAGGCGACGGAGGCGGCCAATTTGGAGGTCCAGTGGCAGACCGATATGTGGGGGGAGGTGGAAGACACGCATGATGTGGACAAGGAGGATTTGCGACGACAGTTGGGCAGTGTGGTGATTTTGGTGAGTGGGGAGACTCGATAGAGACTGGGGAAGAAGATGATCACTTGTACATTACTATCACCATCCTATGCTGTGCGATGACAAGTCTCGAACCATGAGAATGGGGTACATGGATGTCGATATCTATAGAGAACCTATATACGCTCTTTGATCACCTGTTTTTTAGTCGTATGGCATGGACATATGTATTGAGCTACCATGCAAATATACCTAGGAAGACTCACCTCGCCTTGCCCGGTGAGACAACCGCAAGCGAGAGTGAACTCATTCTACCACTATTTGGCCCTGAGCTATCGTTATCCCCTTTGGACAGGCAGTCCACGAGAGCCTGAAGCTGAAGTACTCGTGGCAAATCGTTACCTGCATGGAAATCATGTATCCAGTGGCCAGTACCGGCGCGTCTCTTTTCCGAAATAGTCAGTCGAAGAATAAGAAGTCGAAGAATGAAGTCAGGACTCAGTAGTAGTGAGGTAGGTCACTGTTTCGTTCTTACTGGCTACTAGCACGTGGCCAGTGGCTAGTAATCAGTGGTAATTACTAAGTTCTTGATAGTAAATAGTAAATAGTAAATAGTAAATAGTAATACCGCATGACCTGTTTCTCGAGCGTTCTCCTATATCGTCTGTTGGTCGAATGAGCTTCGCTCTTGACTTTGTCCATGCTACTTTTGTAAAGTTTCCAGTTGGCGCTCAGTTGTTTGGCTATTTTATGTGGTCGGTGATATTTGATCCACCCCTTCGAGGGCGACTCTGGATCACATGAAAATGAGCACGGGTTCAGATTGGGTTCAGTTACACATCGGACACTGGTCGAGGTCGTTGCATGGACTTTGTAAGTTTGGAGTCATAACTGCTTGCTTCAAGCGTGCACACTGATGGATGATATGATACGGATGAGGTGGATTGCAAGTCGCAAGGAGCGCTTGGATGTTTCGAGTGTCTATATCTCATGTAGATTGGCGGCGCTTCGGGGGGTGGGAAAGTCGTTTCCAAACGTTCTGCATTCTGTAATCTGTGCGGGTACAGAACTACAGACAGGACAGATGAGATACTTCCTCTTCACGGAGACTTAGGACGTGATCTTTGTATCTACCTACCTAGGTACTATGATATTCCCCCCTCAAGCACTACGCAGGTCAAATCAATCTATAATGTCTGATTCCTCGCGATGTCCACTGTAAAGTACCACCTATCCTCCTGCGAGATCACCGCCTCCCACTCGAAATATTCAATGTGGCTTGCTTCCAGAAAGTCACCCGGGCCTACGTCAAGTCGCGCATTACGTCGGCGCGCCCTCCCCAAAGTGCACGGGAGAGGATATAAGGGGGGCTCGGTGACATCCAGCCATGACACCGGCGCAACACCCAACAGCCCCAACAGCGGCTGGGATCGCGCAAATCAATTCTCTCTCAACTCGAGTCGGTTCGACTTTCTCTCATTCGGGTCCCTCGAAGAGTCAAGGCTTAATTATCACCTGTTATCGCCGTGCCAAGCAGAACGGTCGATCGGCAGTGGGTACTGGTAGTAGGTAGTAGGTACGACTGGTTGTACTACTACTACTGTGCCTCCGCGTCCGTTACCCTGGACTTGTCTGTGCCTGGACCCTGGAGACGGTTTGCCTTTGAAATTGCCCCCCGCTTCTCTCTTTCTTCCCTCCTTAGGCTGTGCTCTTCCAGTTTCTTGTTTTTTGACACTTCTCCAGTCATCTCTTTGGAGAAGACCACTTCTTTGATTCTTCTCTCTCTTTCACTCCGTCCGTGGTTCTCTGCTCTGTGCTTTTGTTACCGCCATTCAGGGTGATTTTACTCTCGGTGCTTCCGAGTGCACCTGGCCATGTCCGACAGACCCGAAGGGTGAGTCTCCTCAATTTGTGACTGATTGTTGTTTGCCTATTCTTCCATGCGTCACTGCATAGAATCTACCAAAGGAGGGGGGTTGGGAATGGGGACGGAAAGAATACCTTCGATCCATGGTTCTCAATCCCGCGGTCGGCCGTGACAACAAGCTGGCTGCCCCAGTTGGCACAGAAAGCTTGGTCATGATATCCGACTGCTCGACCCCAGATCGATCTCACATCGCCAGACAATCAGACGAGATCACACTTCGAGCTTCGAGCAGCGGGATTGAGATCTGGACTGAAAATCGTCTCTCTGACACCTGCGCCTGTCGCCCCCTCCGGCGGCGATCACATGTGAAAACGAGCAAAGGGAACTAACTGCCATGCCTCGGTTTCGCAGACACAAGCGCTCCCGTAGCGTCCTGGCCCTGCTGCATCGCGACAAGGCGAAAGGCGAGGACAAGGACACGGACGATTTCACCGACATCGGATCTGTCGGCGATGCCTCGATGAGCGGCTCCCAAACCGCCCACCAGCGCAAGGCGAGTCACAGCCACCTCGGCCGAAAGAAGACCGTCTCGCCGCCGCGACAGAACCTCGAGCCATCACAGTCCCGCGCAAGTTACCAGCAGAACCCCGACAGCGACTCTGGCGACCATCCGCTGACACACCCTCCGACCAACAAGATGGAAAGGACGGGCTCCGGCTCCGGGACGGAGACCGGCAGCTTGTCCCTCGATCAATCCGTGCGGACATTCCGTCTCTTCGAGATTCTGAGAAGCGGGGATACAAACGCCATCTCCAAGGCCATCAAGGAAACGAGCGATCCGCAAGTCGCACATAACCTGTACGGGACCACCATCCTGCATCTGGCCCTGCAGTGCGCCGAACCACAGGTGGTCGAGTTCGTCCTGTCCTCAAGCGACAATCTGGACGTCAATGCACGGGATCGCGAGGGAAACACGCCCCTGCACCTCGCTGCACAGCTCGGCCGTGTCGCACTGGTCAAGGACCTGCTAAATCGACCCTCTGTCAACGATGCCATCGTCAACTACCGCGGCCAGACGGCGCTCGATGTCGCTCGTACGCCCGAGATCTTCCAGCAGCTGCAGCTGACCCGATCGCTCTTCATCGACAGCAAGACCCAGGAAATTCAGACCTTGATCGCCAAGGGCGATTACGACAACCTCGAGAAACTTCTGGAAGAGCCCCGCGTGGAGGGCATCATTGACGTCAACAGCCTCGACCTGGTGACGGATCGGACGACGGCCCAGACCGGGGGCACTCTGCTTCATGAGGGCGCTCGCAACAAGAATGTCCAGCTGATCGAGCTGCTTCTGACACATGGCGCCGATCCCTTCCGTCGTGACAAGAGGGGGAAGTTGCCGCAGGATGTGACCAAGGACGACAAGACTCGCGCAATGTTGAAGAAGTCGCCTGCCGCGGCGATCGCACAAAGAGGTATCCAGGAAAAAGCGATCTTGGGGAACGTTAATGCCCAGGGCGTGTCTGGCCGGGTATCTGCGGGAGAGGCGCCGTTGGCCGGAAAAGATGCTCGTGAAATGAAGGGCTATTTGAAGAAGTGGACCAACTACACCAGTGGATATAAGCTGCGATGGTTTGTCTTGGAAGATGGTGTGTTGAGCTACTATAAACATCAAGGTATGGTCTCTCTCCATCAGAAGTTTCGCCGCGTATCCTTCTATGTAGCCTAGTTCGGGGCTAATCTTTTGTGCTTGATCAACAGACGACATCGGCTCGGCCTGCCGTGGTGCCATCAACATGCGTATCGCTCGCTTGACCATGGACGCTCAAGACAAGACACGCTTTGAGATTCACGGCAAATCTTCTGTCAAGTATCATCTCAAAGCCAATCATGTTGTCGAGGCGAAGCGCTGGTTCTGGTCCTTGAACAATGCCATTCAGTGGGCAAAGGATGAAGCCAAAGAAGAGGAGAAGCAGCGTTCACAGAATGCGGAAGCTCTTCGCCAGGCCAAGATTGATCAGGCAGAGGGCCGGGCGACTGAGACCCCCTCCGAGTCCGGCTTGAGTCACAAGCCTAGCGCGAAGGGACTGGCGCCTGGTTCTTTGGTCGTCCCCGGCACGAGCATGACCAGACTCAACACCCAAGCCTCTCGCACCACCTTGGAGACTACTCCGCTCGATGAGGAAGGTTCGGCGTATGGCTCTGTGGACCGGGGTGGTTCTCCTCTCGACATGAACCGTATGTCAAGTCATAACCCCAGTGCACCAGATTTGGATGGTGACGAGGACGAATATGGAGACTATGCGTCCACCCACGACGAAGCACCCAACGAGGACAAGGACGCGCTGGATATCACCGCACAGTCTGCGAAACTGCAACTGGATTTACTGGCCAACGTGGCGGCCTCCTTGCAGGCCGAAAGGGCGAGAAACCCGGAGATGTCGATTTCAGACCCTGCCGTGGAGCAGGCGCTCGGTGCGTACGAGGGTGCAGTCAGCAGTCTAAGGGGTCTCGTCCAAAGTCTTCTCAAGATCTCTCGGGATCGAGATTCTTACTGGCAGTACCGCTTGAACCGCGAGGAACATCTTCGCCACATGTGGGAAGAGAGTATGGCTCGTGTGGCGCAAGAACACGAAGAGCTGCAATCCCGAATGGGTGAATCTGAGGAGAAGCGCAAGCGAACGAAGAAGGCTCTGAAGGAAGCTCTTGAGAACGCCACTGGCGGTAGCCGCTCTGCCATCCTTCCGCCATATTCCCACGCAGGCGACGACTCTGTGTCTGTGGATGCTAGCCAAGTTGAAGCCCGTGAGGTCGATGGGGGTGCCGGACCGTCTACCCAGGTCTCTGCAAAGCCCAGCTTACATAAAAAACCGTCTGGTGTTTCTCAGATCAGCAGCCTTTATGACTCCGAGTCAGATGGAGACGAGTTCTTCGACGCCATCGACGCGGGTGAAATTGAGGTGCAGGATTTCACGGAGAAGAAGGCCGTGGAGGAACAGCCCGTAGATGAGAGCACGCAGGCTCGTGAGAATAAGCTGAGGGTCGTGAAGACATCTTTCAAGGGGTATGAAGACCCTGTTCGTCAGCGGCTGAAGATGGACAATGATGACCGGCCGAAGATTTCGCTCTGGGTATGTGACATTAAAACGATCCTATCTCGAGACCCGATGGTCTTGTTATTCTCGTGCAGCTACTGACACGTTGTTTTCTCCCTTCTGTAATAGGGCATTCTGAAATCCATGATTGGCAAGGACATGACCAAGATGACCCTTCCTGTATCCTTCAACGAGCCCACTTCCTTGTTGCAGCGTGTCGCGGAGGATCTGGAGTATACCGACCTCCTTGACATTGCAGCAGATCGATCTGACTCTATGGAACGTCTGGTCTACGTTGCGTCCTATGCTGCTAGTGAATACGCTTCCACAATTGGCCGTGTGGCGAAGCCGTTCAATCCTCTTCTTGGTGAAACATTCGAGTATGTCCGCCCTGACAAGGGGTATCGCTTCTTTGTGGAGCAGGTCAGCCATCATCCTCCTATCGGTGCTGCCTGGGCAGAATCGCCAAAGTGGGATTACTGGGTAAGTTCTAGTGAACATTCCTTCCATGCTGGACAATAAACAGCGGTATTAACACAGCTTTATGCACTTACAGGGCGAGTCTTCTCTCAAGTCCAAGTTCTATGGCAAATCCTTTGATATCAATCTTTTGGGCACATGGTTCCTCAAGTTGCGTCCCATCACTGGCGGCGAAGAGTTGTACACCTGGAAAAAAGTCACTTCTTCTGTAATTGGCATCATCACAGGAAATCCTACCGTTGACAACTACGGTCTCATGGAGATCAAGAACTGGACCACCGGTGAGGTCTGCTACCTCGACTTCAAGCCCCGTGGCTGGAAGGCCTCCTCGGCTTACCAGGTTTCTGGCAAGGTGGTGGATCGCAACGGATCCCCGCAATGGATGATCGGTGGACGCTGGAACGACAAGATCTACGCCCGCCATACCCCCGGATTCGAGGCGCCCGTCTCTGGCCAGGATCCCGAATCGGCCAAGACCTTCCTAGTCTGGCAGGCTCACGAACGGCCCACGGGGATTCCTTTCAATCTGACCCCCTTCGTGATCACACTCAATGCCTTGCCCAAGATTCTGAAAGAATACCTACCCCCTACCGACACCCGTCTCCGACCCGACCAGCGCGCCATGGAAGATGGCGAGTATGATCTGGCCGCCACGGAGAAGCACCGCGTTGAAGAGAAACAGCGAGCCAAGCGGCGGGAACGAGAGGCAAAGGGAGAGGTGTACGAACCTCAGTGGTTCGTTCGTGACCGATGCCCGATCACCGGCGAAGAGTTCTGGTCCCACAATGGAAAGTACTGGACTAGCAGAGAGGCCCACGATTGGAGCCGGTCGGAAGACATCTTCTAAGGAGAAGCGACACTTCTTCTCCATTTTCAATCATGTTTATTTCTCAAGGCCAGCGAGTTTCTTTTGGGCTGTGAGATGATGAAAAAACCTTTGCTTGTGTTCATTCTCATCTATGATGGTTTTCGCACGATTTGTAACCTTTTGAGCTTACGGGATGTTGGACATGGGAGGCTATTGCTTTTTGACTTGAGGTACTTGCTCTTGTGTATATAGTTCATTCTTGGCTACCAGCTCGTTGACGACATGAATTTCCCTTTTCTATCGTGACGATAATAGATCTCAGGGGATAGCGGCAGGTTGAGTACCAAGCCCATCTAACCAAGCACATGTAGAATGATCGATATACGAATTCTTGCTGGTCTATTGATTTTTCAAAGTGTCGAGGTCTTCAACAAAGAAATTCCAAGAAAAAGTGCCAATAATTACGACAATAAGAAATGGAATGTCTGCTGTGACTCCAATGAAGCAGTATTTCTACTCTACTACGATGCCTTTTACTCTCTTCTGTGCTTTGTCTCGCCAGTCGCGCAGCTTTACGACGGCCACGTCACGTGCCGGGCTGTTCCGCTAGGAAAATCGGCCGCATCGAACCACCGACTGACAAGATCACCAACAACTAAAAAAAAACACAACGGGAGAACCAAACCATGGCAGGAGGTTACACCTGTTCTCAATGCCTCCAAGTGCTCCGGCAAGGTGTCCGCGCCGCCGGACATCCCGCTCGTCTGCAGAGCTTGTCGCATTCCCGCCGGCGATGCGCCATTCCCCCATCATGGACTCGCAGCTTCGGCTCCGAGCGCAGCAACAACCGCATTCTGGGAGTGCAAGCGCCCGCCGATTCGAGCAATGGCGTGTCTCACAAGTCCTCTCAGACGATCATCAAGCCATCGGCTACTACTCCGGCTACATCCAAGTCCTACTCCCAGCAGGCAGCCTCTACCTCGGTCGACTCCCGAGCGCTCTTGAAACCCAATAACCTCTTCCACTCCTTCACCAACTCACCCTCGCCCGCCATTCGCCAACGCGCCGCCTTCATCAAACAAAACGCCTTCTGTCCACACCCCAGTCACCAGCAGACGCGCGCGCCCTCGTCCCCGCATGATCCGGAAGCTCGCAAGACCTCCCCCACAGACGCGTCAAGCCAACCCCCCGCGCACTCGCATTTCGAATGTCCCGACTGCGGTGTGCCCATCTATTGCTCCGAGGGACATTGGATGGATGATTTCGAGGCCCACCTGGAAGTCTGTGAGACGATCCGTCAGATCAATGAGGATGATCATGATTTGCATTCGGGCCGTTTCTTCCCGGAGTTCTCGTATCCCGGGGTGCAGGATGATAACTATGTGATCAACATGACTAACTGGGATACGTACATGTATACTCGGGAGTTTGAGGCGGTGAATTCGGATCGGTCGATGCGTCAGGTTACTCGTATGCTCACGTATCCGCAGACGATTGCCAGTGTCTTGCATGAGTTGAGCCCTTATAGTGTTCGGGGAAGAAATCGGTTGACGGCGGAGGGATTGAAGAGTATGAGCGGTATGTTGACAACTTTTCCCCTTTCCCCTTGACGGAAAATAGAGACAGGAAAGGATTTTGTCTGTACAGTTGATGATGTTTTTTTCATACGTGGACTGTTCTCGAAAGCATGCTGATCTGTCTGTTTTTTTGTGAATGTCGCTAGCCCTGCGTTATTCTCTCCATCCTCCCAAGACTGGCGAAGATATCGACATCAAGGGACTGCGCCTGAAGGCTCCTCCTGTCCGAATCTTCATCCTCGGTGCCCGTGCCGAATCTTCTCTTCCCCGCGACGTCTGGCTGCAGCTTTCATACATGTTCCCCCGTTCCCTGCTGCATCTCATTTTCATCGGCCCCGAGGCCATGGCCAACCGCGACGCCGAGTTCCCTCTGCCCGAGCGAACCCCGTCCAACCCCTTTGGCGGCATCGTCGAGGACCGGCTTGGTGGTCAAATGAAGATCTCGACCTACGTGGACTACTTCCACACCATGTATGAAGCGCAGTACTTCCAGCCCTTCGACCCGTACTTGGACTGCTTCATGCTGTTCCACCCTGGTCTCGGCCACCCTGCCTCTTCGCACGAATGGGCCCGCACTCTGCCCCAGCTGTTGGAAACCAAGGTGCCGATCCTGTGCACGGGATACACTCAGTGGGACATGGAACGTGACATCAACTGGGTGCATGAGAAGTGTGCTGGAGAATTTGATATTCTATTGGAACCGGGTGAGAATATTTTCCGCAGTTTGCGGTGGGATTTGAATGATATGGATCCTCACGATGTGACATGTGGAAACTGGGGAGTTTGGGGATTCCGTGGAAAGAGGTACGATATAACCCGTTGAGCTCTGTGCTCGTGCAATACGGGCTCTATGGTCTCTTTGGCAGTATTGTCACGTCGGTATTTGAACATGAAAATGCTAACTCGTCGCTGTCTCTGTCTTCTCCAGATACGAAGCTACACTCAAGGACTGAAATCCGCGCTTCTGAAAGGAAATCATCTAGATCCCGCTTTCAGCGCCGTGGGACAATGCAAGAGACTTTCGAGCAATTGTGGCGCTGACGACTGGAGAAAATCCCTTTCTATTATCCCATCTGTATTATATTATCAGTTCATATCTTCGTCGCGTCATGCTGTGTTTGAGTAGGTCAGACGTCAAAAAAGATGGAAATGTAGTCGTGAATAGAACCTCAGAAGAGTGCTCTCCTCTTAAAACCGATGTCCTCGTCACTCGTTCTCCAGTAACCTCGCTAGGTCATGCCTACTTGTACCTTTGAAGTGTGGACTACTTCCATTGCCTTGATGGTTTTCAACTGCCCTCCAGCCGAGGCCGTCGACGATGCTGCTGACTCAGCACTAAGCGATGCGCGGCGTGACTCCTGTGCGGTGACGAGAGATCTTCCCGCAGCAGAATTTCCCTCTCTTCCTCCTTTCACTCCTTTCTTCGTCTCGAGCCCACTCGTACGCGAAGTGCGATCCAAGTCTGCAAGAATTGGAGAACGTGGTGTTTTGAAACTGATGTCGTTTCGAGCCCGCTCTTCCCCTCGAGTGCATTCGAGCTCGATGGGAATGCTTCTGGATGCGGGATTTTGCTCCTGATTGTTTCGTTTTTCTCACTCTTTCGCCTTCCCCACATCACAACATATTGCAGTTCTTTCTTCTAGAAAGAAGGAAGGAGTCAAGACTGGAAAACGTCTAAAAACAACCTATTCCCACGCAATTCCCCAACTCAGCTGTCCCGCGATCTAGTCCTCGCTACTTCGAATCCACGGACCCTTCTTCGAAGGACAGTCACCACAGCGCCGCGTTTTGTGGCCGTGACCGACTGGAGCTGAAACTTGGGAGTTTCGGAGGTGGATGAAGCCAGATGCACTTCTCACGGGGTGTGTCTTGTTTTTCTGACATTCTTCGGGCTATTTCCCTTGGTGAAGAGAATGGAGAGAGGAAGTGGTGTTTCTTTTGACATCGCTTTCTCTTTTTTTTTTCCATGATCTTTTTGCTCTGGGAAATGGATTGCTAGATCCACTAAGGGCCTTCATAGTTCATGTTGTTCTTTTCGCCTTTCTCCCTGGGTTTATTTCTTGGGGGGAAGGTATCTTACAAGAGCATGACTCCTTGCGCACCTACATTATTATATAGAAATAGAAAGATGAGCCAAGAGGTTTATGATATGATTTTAGCGTTCGCCATGCCATGTTTGATTCTCTTAAATGGTGAAGAAAATTCACATGACTCTTGCTAATCTGTTTGTTATTTTTTTTCTCCGATTTGGCCGGCCTGTGTTGTATACTTTGGAAGTTCACATGCTTCGATGGACTTGATCGATTTCGACTCCAACTTTTTATTTCATTAAGGGGATCTTATTTCTTAGTAGTGGACTTGCATATGTGCAATGTGCATTGTGCACTTGTGTATACTGTATTCCTATCCAAACTTGACCATGACACCATCACTGAGGACTGATCTGGTATCACTACCTAGTATCTACAACTTGCTCTGCTTGGCTTGCTCATCCCCCGTCGTCACATTCACCACCACCTTCCCCCACGTCTCTCGTCCTCCCAACGCCTGCAACGCCTTGGACACGCTCTCCAACCCGACAAAGCTCTCATCCTTGAACGCCGTGCCCCTAAACTTGCCCTGCGCCACCAGATCAAAGATCCCCTTCCACACCTCACCCACCGTCTCCGTCTCAAACTTCGCATACTGACCCCAGTGCAATCCCACCAGACTCACATTCTTCAACAGCACCCGATTCAACGCCACTTTCTCAATCTTGCCCGCCGCAAACCCAATCACCAACAACCGCGCATTCCACGCCACACACTTCAAACTGGCCTCGATCATGCCCACAGGATCATACACGATGTCCACCCCGGCTTTGCCATTCCCCTGCCGATGCCGCGCACACAACTCCTTCACTTGCTCCGGCCACTTCTTCGCATCCGTATAATCAATCACATAGTCCGCCCCGAACTCCCTGGCAATCTCGCGCTTTCGCGCCGTCCCCGCCGTCGCAATCACCGTCGCCCCCTTGGCCTTGGCAATCTGCACCGCGGCCAGTCCGACGCCGCCCGCCGCCGCGTGCACCAGCACCCAGTCGCCGGCTTTCACGCCCGCCCGGTGCACCAGGCCCCCGTACGAAGTGGGCGCGGTAACGAACAGGCCCGCCGCGTCTTCGAAGCTCCAGCCCTGCGGGACGGGGAGGAGGGCGTTTTCCGGAGCAAGAATGTGAGTTGCGTAAGCGCCTTGGGTGGCGCCGAAGACGCGATCGCCGACGCGGAAACGAGGATTCGCGGATGAGGAGGAGCGGGGTTGCGTCGGGAGGGCGAGAATGGTTCCGGCGAACTCGGCACCGCCGATCCAGGGCAGAGGGGGTTGATGTTGGTATTTGCCTTGGATCTGGAGGATGTCGAAGAAGTTTGTGCCGGCGGAGTGGATTTGGATCAGGTATTTGTCTGGGGATGGGCTGGGGGTGGGGACTTCTGTGACGGTGAGGTCACTGGGGCCCTGGTGTGAGCGAAACGGGGTTTAGCATTTTGACTTGTTCTGGGTGGAAGCGAGTTGTCTCGGGCAATTGAGCGGAAGAGGTGGAGTGATACGATGCTGGACATGCAGAATGGACTGGTTCAGGACGCACCTTGACGTATTCTTTGACTTGGACGGCACGCATCGTGTCGGGGGGGAGTGGACAACGGTGGTGATAGAGGTATAGGATATTGGTATCAACAAGATTCTATAACAAACTCCCCAGGCTGAAGTCAGCGCTTTCAGCTAATTGTCAAGATTGCGACAACTGCGGAGAATAGGAGATAGCGTTGGTAAAAGTTGGGGACGCGGAGAGAGAATAGGATCGAAAGGAGTGTTCGGTCCCCGTTCAACGGGTTTGCCTTTCCCCGCGTGGAGAAAAAGATGCCGAGGCATCTTTTCGGATAATCATCGGCTCGGGGTAGATGACCAGGGCCTTGTTATGTTCGAATGAATATGGAATCAAGCAATGAGCTGACAACCAGTCTATCTAAAGTGTTGATGTAAAAGAGAGGACCACTACACCCTGAGGATAGAAGGACCTTGACAAAATCTCAATGTAAAGAGCAATAAGAGCTGCACACCGCGAGACTGCCTTTGTTGACATGCATGTCCTTTTGATATCGAGTTGGTGAATATACACAAGCCTAGCCACGTTTAACTTCATTTTCGAGAATATTGTGATCTTCCAATCGTAGCCAACCTCGGAGGTACTTTAGATTAGAAAAAAAACAAAGCTACTAATGTCACACTTGGCTTGCATTGACACATTTTTTACCTTCCCGGCCCCGCTTAACGTTAATGCGGGTTGGTTTGATGTACGTCAAACGTCTAGATCATAAATTTCGGGTATGATCACCACCACTGCTGGACTAGTTCTGTTCTCATGCTGCCTGGTGAGCTGCTGAACGTATGGGTATTCATGGCGAAAAGCAACCTATCCATTTCGAGTAACCTGCCTAAGCCCGCTACCAGAGAGTTTATGGGACGACCATCCACTGATTCGGTCCAGTAATGTAAACGACTTCCTAGGTTGATCTACCGTGACTTAATTCAAGTCTCGAACTAATTCTGCCGAATAAATTCCTGTTTGAGCACAGAAGCAATTCCATCGAGAGAATCTGACAGTTGCAATTGAATCGACGTTCGAGTGCTTTTCTTCGAATGAAAGCGAAACGAGCGACCATGGAATTATAGTATAATCAAAATCTCTTCCCGCCTTGATACAAAAGTCCCGAGATATCATGGATGATGCCTGGTTCCCACTGTATATGCTGCAATCTCGATTCACTCATACCTTAATGTATCTGATAGAGTTTTGTAGTGCTGGTAAGAAAACACCAGGCAAGACCAACAATATACACGCCACGGGGGAAGTGGAAGTAAGCATTGATGCAAAGCTTTCTATGTCATTTGTGTGCAGATGGACGAGAGTATTCTTTGTAACGACTTCACGAATGTGTCTTGGTTCAAAACCGGAAAGTCTCCATCTTACACACCTGGTCCACTAAAAGTTGAAGTCACGGTCATTTTCTCACCGGGTGCCCGACTGTGTATCTATGTATGCTTAGAGCGAGAGCATTTTTGATTTGCATGACAGAAATCTCGGCTTCGACTACTTGTATATCCTTGTCGAATGGAGTGTTCTCAGTTCTATGATCTATTGTCTACATGCAACTTCTTCTCTCTACTTGTGTTTAAGTCTCGTTCTTTTGACTGCAAGCTGTGGTCAACTGACAGCAGGGATATTTACCTCCCCCTACGAGACCAGAAAAGTCTGCGTGAGTACCATACAGATCTCATAAGACTCTACCTCTATCAACCAGGACATTCCTCTTAACCCTCAAGCCCACCAAATTCTACGCCTATCCCTCTATAAAGCTCACAGACACGATACTCAAGACCTGATAGCCAAGCTTCCCGTCGCCGAGACTCATGACATCGAAGATGAGAACACGTAGGTGCCGAAATATACGCATACGCGGGCACATAACCTCCCTCTCAAGTCGAGGAGAAAGGGGGCTAGACATTGGAAAATATTGCCAAAGTCTCTGGCTGAGATGTATCATTTCAGGGAGGGATGTATGTTAAGTGGCGATGGGATTTTCTTCCTTTTTCAAGGTGAGACTTGGTCGTCTTGCGTGGTGCATAGATAAGGCTTGTACTGATACTTATAAAACTGTGAAGCTTGGAAGCAGTCGGCTACAAATACGCTGTTAGAGCGAGTTCGATCGAAATGGACGTCTGCGTGCAGATGGTGAGTAGTTGATGTTTACTAAACCAGAAGAATATTGAACTTTGTAGCGAACAGGAGATCTAATCAAGTTTGTAACAAACTAGAACATTCGCATGCGACGAACCTATTCCCGTAAAAGAAAAAGAGAACAAAAAATGCAGAATACATGTCAAGATACAAGATGGAGAATGAACCAGAGAACCTCAAAACAAAAGCCACTGCAACAGAAGCTCGACGCCCAAAATCTTGAAGAATGCCCATTCTCAAAAGTTCCAGTCTTCATATTCCGCAAGTCTAAGCACTCAGGAACAACACAAACTTGACCACTGACATACAATGAACTGCCGGCTCAGGTTCCGATCTAATATCGATCTTAATCACGAACCTCGCACCCAAGATCTCCCAACCCATATCGGATCCTCTACCAAACCACCCTTTGTCCCGTCCGACCCGTCCGAACATCCTTGATCGTCAATCAGGAAACCATTTAGTGGAAGAGGGTGGACTCTCGACAGTGGATAGACTGGGAGTGCGGCAAAGGAAAAGGATTAGGAAACAGCCCGTCTACACCAAAGTCTCCGGCAGAAGGTTCCCAAACACGCAGTGTCTCTGTATAGCACCGTGCACCGTGCAGTGTACACCACCAGCTAAAGACCAGTAAGACCAATCTCTAGATGGAACCTGCCCGTCGTTGTAACCGCCACTAATGTCGAGACGCGAATCAATACCCGTCTCCGTCTCCATCGTCGTGCAGCTTCCAGCCCATTTTGTTCCAGGCCCCCCTCGATATCTTCCAATGAGAGGATACTGTGGCGGTACACTGAACCTGCACAGTGGGTAGACAACGATATTTTGGCCACCTGCGTGGCGACCTCTCAGGCGAATATACCTTCCTCCTGTGCCATTACTCGATTGGCTTTCCTTTTGCGAAGATCCAAAGCATGCATATGCCATGTTCGGCGTGAATAAGATGAGACACGACCCAAAATTCAGCCACTCGGCTCGTCTAAAGCTCCTTTTGGGTTCATTACCGAAAGAGGCAAAATTGGTGCCGGGGGAGACTGAGTTCAAGGTCTAGAATGAAGGCTTGAGGTTGGAGGTGGAAAGCTGGAATACATGATTGAATGATAACACAAACGGGAAGTACATAGCAGATCGTTAGATGTCGATTCTAGCAGGAGGAGCTTAGATTAGCTGTCTGAACTTGCAAATCATGAGGGGAAAAATACATTGGATGCGATGAGCGAAGCGTATCGGGGTATAAAGGGATTGGGTACATTGATACGCTCACTGATTAGGTATGTCTTAGGGTTATTTACATGTCTACTCGATATGCTATGTTTTTGCTCGTCTCTTGCCTTCCCACTTTCGAAAAACGTCCAAAACATCCATATTGTATGAAAGTTCTACATCGAAATGTCCGTGGTACCTGAGTGCATTGTCCACAATAAAATGATCAAATTATATGTATATACTAAATAGTCTATACACAGTTATACACAGAATCGAATCATCTGTCCACTATCCACAATCTCACCCTGTGAGGAGCACCAATCTACCGATTGAAAATTCCCGAGCATTGCTATTTCCACCTACTCCCTCACTACGATGACCCAATGATCGATTCTTGGCCGAGAATTCACTCTAATTGACCGTTCGTGATAATTCGGCGCCCGGTCAAACCTCGGCTCCATTCATCGCGAATGGAATCTTTCACTTTCACTTTGCTCATCGTCTACACTCTCTCGCTTTCCGAGAATGAAGCTACCGGTGCTGATTTTCGGTTACTAATCCTTGTTGAAATGTTGCAAAGTACCGAAGCCATGGAACACCGGGATGACCACAGTCATACGGCTTGGTGGGTAGGGAAGCGAACAAATACAAATAAAAAAAATAATAAATATATCAAACGACTCCATGGTTGCCAGAACATATCGACCCGAAGCCTTTGCACTTAATACCGAAAAAGAGAATTCTCGAAAGGATGAGTACAAAGTATGAGGACAACCCTAGATTAGAAGGACACTTACGCTAGTTGACATGGATTTTCCCCCTCGTAGGGTAGTGTTGAAAGAGGCAGGCTCACAGAGCTTGTCGCGTAACAGATCGATTTTAAACTCCGGAGTGATATTCAAGAATATAAGGCGCCAGGCTTTACATATACTGTACGAGCTTAATGGCTGTTGACTTGAGAAGAACCGACGTGTCAAGCTGACTGAGTCATTTCTTACGACACTGCAATTGAGGTTTACATTCATGTTCAACAGCACGAACAACAGCACGAACAATATCCCAAAGGAACGTATACCGTAGCACCCTTTCTTAGCTCCAAGTCCCCCCATCGACACGGTTTTGCTGTCAACCGCCAATCATGCCCCATTTTCCCGATATGTTCGTAGGTACCAACTACCGCGCCAATTTCAATTGCCGTACAACCCAACACTCACCCCCTCAGTGCACGACAACAGTGGGGAATGCGATATGCAGCAGAGCCGTTCGGAGATATCAACGGGTTGGGTAACGTCTCCGATCGGGTGGTCAGGAAATAGACCCGTAGATCCACGATCGCCCGAACGAACTCCAATGTCTTAAAAAGGAGGGTAGATCGGATGGGGCGAGCTAGGGCTGGAGCTATAAGGCGAAATCAGGGAAACAACAGCAGCAGCAGCAACTGGTGAATGGATCAAATGAGTGCTTTGGAATGTATCAGGAGTTAGTGAGGCAGGACGATAAGAGCGAGATGTGAAAAAAGTGTGTTGTTCTGATTCATATCCTTTGTTGACGGTTTTGATGTAATCGTTGACTGGGATGCGGTCGTTAAAAGAGACGGTCAGATGTATGGCGAGTACCAGATGTCTGACTTTATCATCGTATCTTTCAAGTTCTTGCTAATTATGATCTTCGCTCAGACTCGCTGCAGTCAAGCAATAACCTGGTTTGGCAGTCACTTATTAGGAAAAAGCACTACTGTATCCACGAAGGCCTCGAAAGGTCAATCAACAGAGGGCAATGTCAGGGGCCATGGAGTCGCGATATTGCAAAATGAAATGAATCTGCCTAACAAAGTTTGAAGATATCAAGATTCACCCCGTCCGAGCTCAGATCATCTTTCTAAAGCTCTCAGGCCTTGATCAGCTGTAGACACCTCCTGAAAAACTCACGAGCTTTATCCACATCGTCAACGCAAGCTATCAAAGACGACCCTTTCGTTTTATCTCACTCCCTAAAGACCCTAGCCAAACCAAAATGTAATTCATGAGCTTCACTCTCACCATCTGGTACAGGGTTCAAAGTGTTCCACTGCACAAAGGACTCCACTTGCCCATCAGCTTGTCCATATCCACGGCACACAGACATCAGACATCGCACACCCGGTCCGGACCAGCGAGTGCCGTCGCCTCCACGGCACTGGACTTGCATTCAAGCTGCCCTATGTGTGGAGTGTAGCCAGGTCCAGAGCTCTTCCAAAGATATCTCGGACGTATTTCCTCTTTGGTGTTCAACGAATGGACCTTTCTCTGGTATGTGTATGCGTGTGGGTACATCCCGATAGTTGATCGTAGTAGGAGGCGAAAGAGGTGAGGCCTTCGAAATCGAGCAGAGTAAAGCAGTCAGCAGATAAGACGATCAAAGACGAAGACAGGAGGAGAAACCCTTTTTCACTGTGCCTTGGTAACAACACATAGATTGCCGAGAAACAGAGTGAAAGAAAACAGAAACCATTGCCTTGTGTAAATAGTCCCCCCCCAAAAAAGAAAAAGGAAAAAAAAAAGTAAAAGGAGAAAGCAAAGCAAAGAAGAGTGCCCTCTTAAAGTTTAGTTCAAAACACACTGTCTCCGTATATTTATTCTCAGATCCATCCCCCTGCGTGAACATCACGCACACGGTGCGTTGGGTGACCATCTGTCTGGCTAGCTGGACTGGTTAGGCTCACTCTGACTCTTCAGTCTCCAAAAAGGTCACCCTTTCCCCCTCCCCTACGGCATCATTCGTTGAAGAGACCCAACTAGGGAGAATTTGGTACAATGTTTACTATTCTGCTCGGATCTACGGCTACGACTGTGGATCTTCTCCCGCTGGTCTGTTGCGCTTGGAAGATTGATCTGGGATATTGCGGTACTGCCAACTTTTGGTACATTCGGAGAGTGGGCCTCCCTTGGCCTCCAAGGTGGTGCAGTGTAACCGGATCTGTAGGTCTGTGTGCGTGCGTATCTGTCCTACTTTATGTGTATGTCCTCCACTGATTGGAAATATGTGCTGCGTTGTTCTTGTGGAAGATAAATGGCAGATGTGCACACAAGAGAGCTGGATGGAAGACTATGGCAGTGCAGATGATAGTAGAGTTTCCTGGCCGGTAGAGGGTCTGCTCCAGGAGCTTCTGATGCTCGGCGGGATTCCGAAAGCCAGTTCTGGTACCAGGGACCGCTGTGTCGGTACGTAGCGATGTGGGCCATCCACATGGGTCAGTCGTCAGTCGTCAGTATACCTTGACACGTGTGATTGGGAAATAGGAGTGGCGTACAACTACCATGTATGGAAGCGTGGGAATCGGTGTCCGTGTACTCTGCGGTCCTGGTACGCTGATATACTGGGTCTGGTCTGGAGTGGACACAGGTCGAAGTCACCAGATGAGAGTGCAGAACTCTTAGATGTCGAACAAAAGACCATATTGTTGCAATGGGGGTTAGTGTTCGTTTGGTCGCGATCCTGTTCATGTGACGATTGCTGGCGGTTCAATGGTGGGTTACGTCTTGATGATCGTCCGGACTCTTCTCTACACTCGATGTTCGTTTGTCTACGTGTAGGACGATGATCAATGTGGGGATCGTGTGATTATTATAAACCAGCTTTGGTGGTCATGCAGTAAAATGATGTATCTTCATGGGAACAATCTTCCTTTGTCCCCCCGGTGAGTGTGGGTATATGTCCGTCGTAGATCAGCTCGACTCAAAGCCATCCATCTTGCAGGGTTGCAATGGCAAGCTGAAGTCAGGTCGAGGCTGCCTGTAATTCCAGGATAAAACAGGAAAAGAACACCGCAAAAAGAAGGAGTGCCGCCCAAGTTCGAGTCAAAACGCCAGGAATCCAGTGAAAGGGGTAAAACCGGTCCAGAACAACGCATACCGAATTCATAGAGAACAGAACCGAAATAGAGCTGTGCGAACGGGAAACATGTGCATGAGAGAGGAAGATAGGGGAAAGCAACATGTTCAAGGAGCAGAGCCGCCCGATGGTCGTAAGAATCCAACAAACAAAAACCAGAGTATCTCGTACAGGGTGTATCAATGTGACAATGAGAGTTTCCACCTCGTGATCATCATATGTTCAGTCAAAGTAAAGGTTCGACTCTTCAGAACGGGAAAAGAGGAGAAGATGCGAATTCAGAATGCAGGCTGGGGGAAGAGCATATGGATAGGGGAAGAATAACATTGCAAGACAAAGGAAAAGAGGATGACTGTCGTACAGATGTTCATCCAGAGGGGTTGGGTGTAGGTGCTTCCGACGGATAGTCGGATAGTCGTGTTCGCTTTGGATGAGAGGCTGGATGTGATCCGTTTCATCAACCCGAGTACGGGTCCATTGGTGCACACATTACCGTCTGTGGCCCGGTCTGTGAAGCAGAGATAGGGAGCATCTCCGAAGAAGAGCCGCCGTGAGGGTAGCCGTGCTTCCGGTCCACGGCGGATCGGTTGGCATAGCTCGCGTATTCATGTGGGCGCTGCGGCACTTGCTTCCATTGCTTCGCATCGTACCCGTGGTGGTAGTCCGAGTGATCGTAGTGCATGTAACCAGGAGCGTACACGCTCTGGCCGGGATACATCGCATACCCAGTGGATGCGGCTGGCGTGGTCAATGGAGCGGCAGAGTGCGGCACGACAGAAGAGGGGGCCATGGGTTCCAGGGGCAGATTGTACCATTGTGTCGGGTGAATGTTAGACTGGTAGCTCATGTCGCCAGAGACAGTGCGCGCGGGCCATTGTGAGATGGCAGAGTTTGACGATGCATTAGGACTGGGTCCACACGACTCGGGTGAAAGCGAGTACGCCGCGTAGGAGGGCGTCACTGCAGCGGTGGTGTTGAGAATCACGTGCTCTGCCGCGGGCGAGGTGTGTGTGGAAGTCTGTTCATATGACTTGACCGGGGCGTTTGGGTCGGGGAGAGCGTATTTGGTGGCGTGGGGTTCCATCACCACGCTGTGGTGGTCTGCGGATGAAGGACTGGGTGTGGTCATTTGAGGACACATGTGCGAATTCCATCTGTTCGGGTGAGACAGCTCCACGGGGCCATACACGGAGTGCGTCCAGTCTGAGCGATAGGCAGAGGCAGAAGCAGAAGCAGAAGCAGTCGGTGTCTTGCGAGCCGCAGGCGAAGCTCGACTGGTGCGCGGTGATGATGAAGATGTGCGGCTTTCCTTCTCACTCTCAGGGTCCTCGGAGCCTTGAGTCTTCTTGCGAGTTTGACGAGAGGGCTTCGTGACACGCCATTTCTTCAGACGGCTACGCAATTGAGTTTCGCTATGGCAGGTGTCAGTGAGACGGGATCAGGTCGAGAAGGAGGGATGGTGCGGGCGAGAGCGATCAAGGCTATGAACATACCTGGGGTTGAAATCATCGGAGCGAATCTGTTTGATGACCTGTTTCAAGGGCCATTCTTCCTCCATGTACAACTTGGCGATGATAGCCTTTTTCTTCTCCCAAACATCGGAAGAGATTGAAGTCTTCATGGTTGTTCGCTTTACCCCTCCTGATAGACTGATCGATTGAAGTGATGTTGAGACGCGCAAGGTGGAAGCCACTGAGTTTGGAAACTGAGCCTGGAGACTTGAATGTGACGTCTCCGGCAGGCGCGGACAGGAAGCCGTGAAGGTGGAAAGGTGTAGATCTCGAGTTAGGATCTAGTGTTGAGATGATCGGTGCTTGATAGTTGCGCTACGCAATTGACGCTGTTCGAGTTGATCGAAAGTTCAAATATGCGGGGGAGGTATGGAAGAGTGAAGATGAGATAAGAATCAAATTGGAAAGTTTAAAAGGATGGAAGAAGAGGATGAGGCGTTGTATAAGAAAGAGAACGGCGCAGAGGAGAGCAGAACGATTTTCGAATAAAAGTATACCCAGGACGATGGACGTAAAAGGAAACGACACCCCAATTGGATGTTAGCGCGATTCACAGCATGGCTTGGGACTTGGGGTTCTTTTTTGGCTTTTTTTAGTTTTTAATTTTGTTCGGAAGGGGGAGGGGAAAAAGGAAGATTTGGAAATTTGCGCAGTAATTACCATTTTGAAAAAATTCCAATTTAAAATAAAAAAGATCAAGGATCAAAAAGAGCCAGTTCGCCCAGCCAAAAGAATCACTGAAAAAGATAAAACGCGAAAACCCAAAGGGGAAAGAAAAGAGGGTCCGGGCCTCCGGAGACGGTGTCAGAGCACCGAGCGGTCTCTGGCTTGGCTTTTGTGCTGGTTTTCTGCCCTCGGAACTCTCGCTCTTTCGCTCTCTCCTCAGGCACTCCTCACCAAGGCTCTTCGGAACATGCACTGAAATGGTTTTGCCTCCCACACCCACCCATCTTCTCAATCGGTGGTTCATCCCCCCCCTCCCTCCGGTGAGCGGAGGCGAGCAGAAATGGGCAGAAGAGGGTGTCTTTTAATGGGGCGTTGGCTCGTCTAGGAGGGCTAAACCCGGCCCGGTCATCTGTTGCTGAGTAGGTTCGTTCGTCTGAACTGAGCTTCTACGGCCATTGGAAATGGCTGGTACAATTCATTCTGAGCTTGTAGTGTGCACTTATTCGTGGCACAGGTCTTCAAACTACAGATTCAAGACGCAAGTCACTATATTGATGCATATCGTCTTCGGCCCAAGGGCAGTGACCAGTTTGATAGCGGACACATGGTGGTTATCTTTCATCTTCTTGGAGCCAAGGTTCCTCGTATCTGATTCTGACCTTCGTCACCTCGTCTTGGAAGCACGGCGACTGGTGCCATTGCCGGAAATAATCTCCCTAAACTATAAGCTGTGCGCCTCGCCGGTCCTTTTGCTGGACGATCAAGATCCCCAGGGTCCCATCCATCGAAGCTAGTAAACCAACAGATTCGGAATTTTGGCGTTGAGTTGCGACCTGGCGCCGGGGTTTTTGTGTCACGATTCACCTATTGATCAGTGGTCACTCACTCAAGAGAATTCATGACCAGGTCAGGGACCACGTCTTTCTCTTGCAGCTCCTGCTCACTCGCATAGACTTTGGTCTTTCCATGGTCACGAAACTGTGATGAAACATCCGAATGGACTCCTGTCACTGCCGTCTCGTCCACCGGAACTACACAGGATCTCTCCGTATCTCCGTCCTCGCTGACGACGCGACCTTTATTTCCGCATCATCGCTGAGGCACAGGGCCACATACTCATTGCCGGTATCAATGAAGTTTACAAGAGACGGCCGTGCTAAAGAGATACACCCGCAAACCAGCGGGTAACGCAGCGATCATCACTATGACCTCTCTAGCCGTAAGACGAACTCGGAGCCCATGGGATGACCCCAATCAATCTCCAACCCACTATTTATCCGTGGCGTTCTAGCCTATGCACATGGTCGATCATCGTTCGGAAACTGGAACGTGGCCATCCAGAACGCTCCTTTTCTCGACGTGAGATATGAGTAGTCTGTTCAATTGAACACATGATGATGATCAACGTGTCTCCGTTACTCCCACTTCCTGCTCGGTGGATCGACCATGATCTTCGCCCCAAGTGGATCACAAGCAAATCCATGATTTTTCTTGCAATTTCTTACTGCCTAGTTACGTCTATTATCCCGCCTCAAGATTCAAGACGGCTTTCGGCGGAGATTTGTACGGCGTCTACTTGCTGCCCACTGTCGAGCTTTCGGTCATAATCACATAGGCCTTGGCCAGGCAACAGGGTCTGAAGGCTGGCTCGACCAGGTTATCATCATGGATCACTCTGAGATTTTTTTTGAATATGCCAATTGGAGCCGCTCGTGCATAGTGGCTTCTATTTGGCTTTTTCCATGAACAAAGAGCGATCCTTGACAAGGTTGCAGGGGTGATTAATTCGAATCCCGGGGTAAGCTCAGGTACACAACCTACTACATAACGTTAGTTAGTTAGTACCTACTACGTACTACATCGAAGAACCAACACCTACTACTCTACAAATCAAAGAAATATGGGCTTTTTTCACATAGCGCACAGATTAAGGAGAGGCACTTGATTAGTTGTGCTGGACCGAATCTAACGAGACCCCTGCTCTTTTTGCCTCATCCTTCGCTTCCGTCCGACCGCTGAACCGCCAACTGCCGAACCACAGCACCTGTGAGGAACGAGGGGCTGGCTTTCGAAATCCATGGCGTGCGGTGATCGATTGGTATATTTGCTATGGACTATGTCCAATACTTGGAGGCAGTGTATGACGATAAGAACCAAATGAGGTACTTGGTCCGAACCGAGGCCCAGTATCAGTATCTACGATCAATGTATCGCCGCTCCATGCACCGCGGGCCTTTGGCTCCCAATTGCCCAGTTGCCTCGCTGGTTTTCCCTCGTCACTTTCAATGCTATGGCACTTGATACATTAATGTACAGATCCAGTGTTTACTTGTCCCGGCGGTGGAACATACATGTACAGGGATAATCGTGACCAAGTCACCTCTCCGTTTCTACTTGACACAACATCCACCCGCTTTCAGCCCCTTCGACCACCTGCACCAAGTCTACCTACTTCCTAAACTGATCTCCAAACCTTTAGATCTCACCCGTGTCGCTACTCATAGAAAAGAAAGTCCTGATTCAGCACACACAGTGCCTTTCTAACTCTCCATCGCACTATCCCCTTATCTCTGCAGAATCAATCATCTCCAACGCCAACCTGACGGCTCCATTCTCCGGGCTCCCGAAAATCCCCCAACCGTGGTCGACATCCATGATCGCCGCGACCGAACCCTAGCCGCCCTTGTACTCTCTCCCACTCTCGTCCGGTTCCACCGCTTATCGCACCGGACTACAGCCCTGGGCACTGAAACCTTGAAGGGAAGGCCAGCGGTGCACGACGTGGTAGACATACTATTACAAGGCAATGTGTCCGACGTTTCGCGGCCCGAGGTACTTCTCTAGGATGAGGATGAGAATCCCGCCATTCGGATCACTTCTTGCGGCCTCACACGTTTCCTGTGATCCATGTGCCGAACCTTATGTTCTCTTTATTCTTTGGATTGCGTGCGGGGTGCGAACCTGAACCGGAGAGGCACGTTCCATGACTACTCGCCTGGGTGTTCACATGGCGTGTCGGGTACACTCGTGCGGAGACGGAATGATTGAGGTGATAAGACGTGCGTAATTGCGTATAGGTAGTAAGTACCTAGTTAGGGTGCTATCCTTCGTAGATTATGTAACTAAGCGCCTTGAAAGCAAATATGATCAATGATAGGTCATAAATGACTGAGAAAACAACCAGACAGAAGAAAGTAAATGCACCGCCGGCCTTGGCCAAAGACAGGAAAAACGGTCCGGCTCTGGTCATGCGGGAGAGCAACATGATACTAGCTACAAACTACAAAAGTCAAATCCTTCGAGGATGAGGCTTAACACCAATGACACTGTTTGGTAGGGTACGGCAGTAGATGATACTGGTAGTAGTAGTAGGTTACTGGGTACTCCAGAGCACATTGATACCTCTACAATGACAGGAAATTCCCTCATTTCTGTTGGAAAACCTGGGCGCTAAATGTAGGGCCTCTGTGTAGTGTGTACGGTACAAAAAGAATTTCGTGCAAGCCACATAACAAACCAATCCAGCCCGTTGGGTCGTTTAGATTAAACCTCGGGCTCTAGTTAAGTCGATCATTCGAAGTAGTCAGGACTCAGAACTCATGAGTGATGACAGGTAGGTACGTACTACATAAGTTAGTACTTGTTCATACTGTATGCTGTGTGTACGTTTGTATGGCATTTGGTGTCGGCCTAAATAGTCGTATCAACATGGAGGAGCTTCCACGTCCCGCGAGAGTCCTTCTTGCTCGGAATCTGACTCAGCTTCATTCTTATACCTGTTGGTGATGGTAGCGACCACTAAACGTCCAAGCATACAATAAGACTCTGGCGAATATCCTATACCCAATTACGCTGAGAAGATTGAACAAGTCTGTCGAAGCGAGTTAATCACTCTAAAAGCTTCATCGATGCCCGGCAGTTCAACTGGAACCCACTCATCTGTCATCTCATTGCTGGGCGCAAGCTCTGTTTCCCTGAGCCCAGAGAGAAACCCCCCCAGTCACCCTGGTCCTACCGTCCTAGTCCTACTATACCCGCTACAGAGGCCAGACCCAACCCCGAATCAGACCCCTCAAGCACTAGCGTGTCCCGTGACTCCCCGTAGAACCGACCGGTCGGTAAGCCAGCCGGGGGAAGGGTCAGAAAGGGGGTCAATGTCGCCTACGGTGATCAACAGTACAGTAGTAGCGCCGCAGCGCGGGTCTAGCGCGGGTCTCGATGTCATTGACGGTTTGACTAGCTCGGCATCCATCTGAATTGGGTAATCTTAGCCCCCTGGTCTGGTTGATGTGACTGGTTGGCGGCTGTGGATTGGGGACATCGAGGTTGTGCTCGATGCTCGACTGCTCGTTGGGTCTGTATTTTTCAATACGTGATGCTCAGTTGTTTTCGCTGGAGAGGTGTGTAACTGTGTATGACTGTATGTCATGGTCGCGCTGATCTTGAACATTCTTCACTCATGAGGCAGACCAGTGCTTGATCATTGATCTAACGGGCCGCAATGTATGTCAGTCACGCCAGCGTCGTCAGATAGAAAGTCAAGACTCACATTGTGACTCACGGTCCATTCTCTCTTCAGCTCTGTACCAGCTTACCAGGCACATTCATAGATTATTAGATACATGATGATGGATCATGGCACCAAGTTACCAACAGTACTGTACTGTCAAAGCACAGCTAAACAAAAGCCACACTCCCCACGTGCCCCGACCAAACAAGGCCTAGTGCAGGATCCAACCTCCCCCCCCCCCGGTCGTCGTGTATGAGCCCCAATCAGGACATCTTCTCTGAAGCAATGGTTCGTGAGGGGACGGCCAAAACCTTGACAAGTGCTTATCGATCCATTGGCGGATCGACGCTCGATCGTGCTGGGGCTTCAATGGCGCCGTGCGTGGATAGGCGGAGGCGTGGTCGGCGGTGGATTCATCTGGGCTCAGAGGAGTGACGGAGCTAGTCCTGTTTGGGCTGTTGGAGGTCCACAGAGCGGATCATTCTGCAGTTGTGGACCGCTTTCCGCATCCTCGATGCCTCGTTGACTGTTCGACTCTCCACTTGAGTTTCCGTGTCATGTCGGGTCGAGATAGCCGGGATGACAGGAAGAAGGGTGAATTCCATGCTGCTTTTTTTTGAACTTTCTGAGTGTTGGGGGCGCGAAATGATGGGCTTCGTCTCTCGAGGGTGACATGCCGCAGCTTCAAAGACGTTCGCGGTGAACTGCTCTTGATGAAATTGATCCTGAAGGTCACTCTGTCCAGCAGAGGCACACAATGACGTTTTTCCAGATCACGCCAACCAAGCAAATGCTTGGGCGATCCTACCAAGCATAGGCCCATGGTAGATCTCTCGAAATGGCCGACGATCCCGGAACTTGAGCGAGCTGTGGTAGGGTATCCGGTATACTACATTCGATACTGTCCCCGTGGCGCGAAACTCAGGGTTACACGGTAACTGTTTCGATCAGAGGGCAGCTGGTGACCATGGAATTTGCAATTGCCTTTCTAGAATACTTCCGCAAAGCCGATGTCGTTCCCTGGCTCGAATATCGCACGAGTCATTCGGACAATTCCCGGCTTCCACGTTGTACTGAGGAGTAAGGACTGAGGGGTGGTTACAGCGGTCAAGGGTCGATCATCGACCAGATCGTGGCACAGTCTCCCATGGGTTTCATGAGGTGACTAGCAGCCACGTGATCAGCAGGTACAACGCCTCATCCACGAGGCGTCGAGGCGTGTTCTAACGGTCCAAATTGATTTGCTTCGAGACTCCAGAAGGCAGGCCAGCTCGTTGGAAGCAATCCCCCCTCTTCTTGCTCTGACTCGTACGTGATACTCGCGTCCTATTCGACGTGTTTATCGTGATGCCCTCCCCCTGGGTTTCTGACCCATGCAATCGGAGTGTACGGTTGTTGGATCCTCTGCCTCATTTTTCCTGATATCTCAGCCAACCAGAGCGTTCATCTTCCCATCTTGGAAATCACGCCATCTCCCTGTTGGGAAAAGTTGAGTATGGTAGACCGTGGTGAGATTTCGGCACTTGTGGTACATCCACAACGTCTGCAGAAAACCCTTTCTTCAAAATGAGGGTCTGGGCGGCATATCTTGAATTCATGACTCTGTCTCGCTCTCGCGTGGCTCACCTATGCGAAAAAAACGGTCGCCGTTTAGAAAAATTTGCCTCCAAACCGCACTACTGTACCCTTAAGCAGGGTCGAATTTGGAATAGGTTTTCCCCTAGGAACACGACTACGTCAGAGACCTATCATCTCGAAGCTTCCCCCTCCCTCTAGTACGCTTTGAGTCTTACAAAGTTCAGCCTCGATGGGTGTTTAACCGCCCGGCAATACATCCCCGGAGCCCTAGCATGGTTTTCTTTGTTCAAAAGGTCGGACACCGCCAAAAGTCCCATGCGTCACTTTCGACGTTCCTTGATGCTTTCGCTTTTTTTTCTTCCACCCAAACATTCCGGGGGTGTAGTTGATCACTGTGCTTGAGTTGTCGGGAACGTGTATAACATTCGCTAAGCGATGCTTCCACCAACAATTGACAACGCACGTCATTGGTTTTCTGGCTCGACGAGAGGCTTTTCGTTCATGTAATTGCTGGCATAACTTGGATAGGATCTTCGATTCTAATTCCAAACACCCACGCTTTAGCGCTCTGATTCCAGTGTGTTGCAAGGCGAACGTCTTTCTACGCCACGCATTTCTTTCATTCCCTCCAAGATCTACACTTCACAATTCTCAGTGTTGGGTACCTGCACCTCATCATTAATGACTTCTCATTCCCAGACCCAGTATCCAAGTTTGATTTCTTCACCGCGCCAGGGCTTCTCCCATGCGGGAACACGAGGGCTCGAGCCAAGGGTCGCACGGGCTCCACGTGTATCCCAACACCGCCAAGGAATGGAACCTCCATCGAATCCCTCTAGAACACAAATTAACTTTTTTGTCTCCTTACTCAGTCCAAGGTTTGTTCGCGGCATCGCGCTCTGCAGGGAAATGACTCGTGTCGTGCCCACTGTATCTCAGTGGATTGGCGCTGACCAAAGAAAAAAAAAGACGACATTCGACGCTCAAACGCAGCCGCAGCAACGTGGCACAGCCAAGAGATTTTTTGCGATATGTTCAAAGCGCTGCTGATACTGAGGTTGTTTTTTGGGAGCATTTGCTTGATTTGGAAAAAGGTTTAGAGGAGAGTACGTCCATGTGTCTGAAAATTTGGAGATTTCGTTCGAGGAGGGTAGTCTTGGGGTGTTGGTTTGTATTTCTTATTAGGGAGCTATCACCGAGGACCGCCTCCCTTCAAAGCTTCCTGTAGATGTACAGCATTTCACATCTACACCTGTGCGCCGCAAGGCAGGACAGTGCGTCGCGTGTTGAACCTCACTCTAACAACAGTCTGTGCGCAGTCAACGCTTCCTTTGTGACCACATCCCGAGACGACGACAATTCAGTCGGGGTTCAAAACAAAAACCCAAGCCCGCACAGCAACACTTGAACACACCAAGTATGACCGAATCTCAACCCACACAGAGTGTGCTCGGGCCTCGTCAACCACCCAACACAAACCATCGTCCGACACCTTCAACTCCACCTCTTCGAACCCTAAGCCCGCAAAACCGGCCGCGAAGTCGCCATGCAATGAGACGGATTTAGACTTTGGAACTTACATCCTTCCATGCCAGACAGTCTTTCTAGAACAAATGAAACAGTGAAATTGAGTTCAGGGCGTCGACTGGCCTACTTTGGCCCCGGGCTTATCGCTCTCCGTGATCGGTTTTAGCTTCTCGTTGAAGCGATCACGAGAAACGAAACCACGAGGTCTGAGAGCCTGGGGTGTTGGGCTGAACCTGTGAAATCACTGGAATGGGTTTTGGATATTTTA
The DNA here is from genome assembly GCA_014839625.1 of Penicillium ucsense. Taxonomy (NCBI): domain Eukaryota; kingdom Fungi; phylum Ascomycota; class Eurotiomycetes; order Eurotiales; family Aspergillaceae; genus Penicillium; species Penicillium ucsense. The sequence goes on along the minus strand of WIWV01000126.1, from coordinate 32,408 downwards.
TCCGCGAAACGAAGAGGAAAGTTACGATCTACTTTTTCCACCATACAGTAAAACGCAAACGCTGGGGTCATATACTGTATTGATGTATTCGGGTATTGGCCGATGATTAACCTTGGAGAAAGTATCCTTCTTCCCTCTGTTCGGCCTTTGCGCTTTGAAGTTAAGGAGGGTGGGACATGAGCGTTGAGGTCTGAGGGAGGGTTTCGGAACAAACAACCAGATTGACGCTTTGATGCCAGGTGGATTGGCCGTGGCGACGACATCCACTAGAATCTAGGGTTCGTTGGTGCGTATTTTGTTTCAGATTGCCCTAACATCGTCGATGTTATATCGCGTAGTGGGAACAGGAGGTTCGATGGATCTAACCTGTCTTGGCTTCTAGATAGAGAAAGGCAAAGAGACATGGCGTTCATGACCATTGGTACGCTCAAATGGAGCGGACTTGATTCAAGTAAGAAGTGTTCCACCGATCGTTGCACCGAGAGTATCTCGTCCGCCTCACTTGAGAATGCAGTATGACTATTTTGAGATCCGCAGAGTGCGAAACACCCGCCATCAGATGCGTTCAGCACTCCGTCATAAATATTCTGGGCTGGCCAAGGGGTATAGTACGCCACTGACATTCTGCCCAGCGAATACCAGGATTCACACAAGTGTCTTTCGCTTCATCGGGCGATTATCCATTTCCTACCATGGCAGCGAGTTTAGACTTTCTCTCAGCCACTCGGCTTTTCCGGGTCGCCTTGTTCGGAACCTCCCAGGGGCCTTTGAGGCGACAATAGTTGTTAGGAATCTGTGAACATCAATCACTTCGTGATCGAGCATCATGGACAACCAAAATAGAACATGTGGGCATCGAGGGTGGCTTGGCCCGTAGAATCTAGTTGTCCACATGCAGTGAATGGCACTGGAGTACAGCGAAGCTGAGAGTATGGACAGACCTGCCCAAATCGGCTCTCTCGTCCGAGGCTCAGAAGCTCCGTCGAGTCGTCGACAGGCGGCTCGGCTTTTGTGGACCATCCACCACGGCATTTGAAGTTCGAATTGGTGCACAAGGTTTACAGTGGCCGCACTGTATCATCGTAGCAGCGGGTCTGCACTCTGCAATATATCTGATGGCTGCCCTGTCGTGATGTCGACCCACCGTCCCACGAATCATTCCACGGGGCCCTCGGTGAAGAGGTGGTTTGAACTTCAGAGGGATCTAGGTAATGATGCGTGAAGAATTCCCGTAGTATGAGAGTGAAGATAGACGGTGACAGTCAATGCAGCGAGACAGGAGAGAAAAACTTTGGTTGTGACGCACTTGTGTGACATGCCCCGATGTTATTCATCTTCCTTGATTCAGCAACAGACGCATAGCACAGACTTTTGCGCTGGACCATGATTCAATCCGACCGCACATCAGGCAGAGATCGTCTGAGGAAATCATAAGCGGGCCCATGGAGCCCAGATGATCAAACGAGCGAAAAGTGGACTAGGCATGTTGCCATCACGCTGTGGAGTGTGGACAGCACCGAGGAGGAGTAACGTGATCTGAGCGGCGGGGACAGGGGACGCCCAGCCACATAGTGGTACAGCCAATAATGCAAGCGGAAAGCAAAGCCGATCACAAAGAGCTTGTAACGAGGAAAAGCAAAAAAAGAGAACCATGCCAAGCCACCGGACTATCGCGCTAGCCTACTTTATCTGACTCGCACGCTCCCGAAGTGGCTTAGTGTGTTTGGCGGAGCTCGTGTTGATTTACACTACCGGAGAGAGCCCACTTCAGTCTCCACTTACTGCCCAGTCTCGTGGTGATTTTCCCCTAGTCCACTCTCAGAGACACCATCTGCCCCTCTCCAGATCTTCAAAGCGCCCGAGACAGTTAGACTCCTCATCATGTTGAGCTCCAATAATCGTGCCCGTGGATCCACCGTCTCCATCACCGACTGCCAACTTTTTTAAATGCATCAACACGAAAGAGGCACTTGCTCAATTGGCTATGAGGTTGTGCACAATGCTCGAATCCACCAGACCCATCTCCCCCTCCAACTGGAGACGCTACAACTGACCGCGTCGGCGGCGGCGGCCCCTTCGGCGGCGATGAGCGGCGATGCTGGGCCCTGCGAGCCTCGGACTGACTAACTTGGTACGACTCCTCAGCTTGCTTGGTACAAACTTGACTGTCCACAGTCCACCCTCAACGCGAGTAGTACCCAATTTTTCTCCGTCACGCAGCCTGCCTGGCCAGATCATCACGGAGATATTACCTAGGATGGACATGTTGTCCACTGACCTGCCCATCTTCACCATCTGCATACTATAGTCGCTTCCCAATGGCGTGGTCAAACTCGTTAGATACCTTCCTGATTCAATGACGACCTTTCCGGTGAGTGTCAAACAAGCCTCTGCACTTTCCTCTGGTCGTACGCAAGTACACAGCTTCTTTGGCGGTGTCAGATCTCATCATCTCCTTTTTCTCTTCAGATGCTTGACTGAGCATCGTGGACTGCCACTTTTGGCCATCTCCGAGCCCTTTTCAAGAAGGCGCCATTGCTGCTAGTCCCAGATCTGACCAGATCTCGGCAGCTGGAGCTGCTCGGCACGGCCCAGAACCCGCTTAGGTCATGGGTCGGGCTCTTTACAGAAATGTATTAAAAGTGTGAATCTACAAGTGCAGTCGAGCAGTGGGAATTCGGACGATCGAGATGTTTGGGGTTCGGCTTCAGAACAAATCCATATAGTACCTTCCTCACAAATTGCGTGGTAATTATCAAATAGCGGAGTGCAACGGCGTTACTGGGCGCACACTGTGGTACCCGTACAAAAGGCCTACATGATTCAGTAGTGCGGAGAAGAAAGTTTGACAAATGACAAACGTGGTCATCAACCACAGCCTGACCTCACACACCAGTGACACCACTAGTGAGCACTGAGCAGTGAGCACGAACCTCGTACCTACCAGCCGGCAATACTTCGGTGCCACACACGTGAGCGGATAAAGCGACCCGTGGTATCGTAGCATTTCTCCTCTGTGTCCACCTCCTTTACTCCAGTCTGAACTCTATACTGGAGGATTTGCCGGTAGAGCCTCCGCACATACCTGGAGATGTGATCACACTCGGTATTGCCCGCCGGATCGAATGAGCCCGAACACAATTTCCTTCATACCTCATAAATACACTCACTACCAACTCACGGACTAGGTATGTACGATCCAGGTCGCGATGCATCGAACAGGGCCAGTCCGGCAACCATGGCAGTGATCGCGGACCGCCGTGCATGAAGAGCGAGGGTCGAACCATGGAACGTCAAATTGCGCCCGGCGCGGTTCGCGGTCTTGGGTCCCGGCATCTTGGAAAGTTCATGCTCGGACCTCTTGACGGTATAAGTCCACAATGGCCCCAGTTCATGCAGGGCTACGTGTTTTGGGACAATCGTTCAACACTTTGCACTGCATTACCTGATGCCTCACTAGATCTATCTGTCGGATTTGGTCGGGAACGTATGAAGTTCCCTACTTTGAGCGACGACTCAACAGCTCGAAGTCGACGCGACGACTTCAAATGGTGAGCTGAGCTTCCGTTTCGCTGGATGATCGCGTATAATTCCAGACCTAGGTGCCGTGCTACACTACTCGGGCGCCGGATCTTTATTTTTAGCACGCGTGAGTCTGCGCGGTGCGCACTGCGCAGGGGCAATCGTTTCGAACGCATTCCTGACTGTTTTCAATTGCCGGGGCGGTGGACCTTTACGCGTTTCAAACGTGGACTGGCTCTCCGCATGGCCAAGCCTGCATGCTGCATCCCTCAATGCATGCGCCATGCATTCGTTGTAGGGTTGGAAGGCTGGTACACTACTGCATGCACGGGCAAAACAAGGTTTGGCAAGAGAGTTTCATGTATCCCTGAAGAACGAGGGACCGCGTTCACCGCTTGTGACGGAGATTGAAATTTTCACGGTCTTTTCGCTCTGAGAGGCCAGGAAAAAGCCGCTGGTATGTAACTATGTACTATGTAGTATGTAGTATGTACTATGTACGGTGGTGTTGGAACCTTGGAAAAGGGTACTTCATCGGGAACCTACCGACTCAATCTCTTTGCCAATGAGAAGAAAGAAGAAAGCAATAAGGGGTAAACAGTTGTTCAACCCACATCAAGGCCAGCTGTTTCATAGAAGCCCTTTTGGCAAAATTGCAACTTGAATTACAAGCCATTCCCATCATAAAACGATTTCTGGCGATTGTATCACTACATCGGCTCCTATCAGAGGATACTGCAAGGATCGTCCAGAGCAAATTGATCGACGAGTTTCCGAAAAGGCTGATCGACCGGGTGCCCAACACCCACTCCCCACCCCGTCTCCTCCTCCTCCTTTCTTCTGGCTACTGCCTCTCGTCTCCTCGAGTCAGAGTTCCACAATTGAAGATCTTCATTTCCCGTGTAGAGAGCATGTGTAGAGATGGAATTGCAGCCTAATGCTCGAACGCTACGAAATGATACTGTTTCTCTCGTCATTGTTCCTTCTCATCGAGCGCATGATTCCTGTTCGGCAATTACTTACCTAATGTCAGTAGGGCCTTTGCTGGGAGAGGTCATGTTGCGGTGAATTCAGGATTGAGCTATTAAATATTTCAAGATATACTCTTGTATTGACGACCAAGTCCATAGATAAGAGCGTCTCTCTCGGACAGATGCCGGGTTCTGCGACTTGCCAATCGACGGTGCTTACCAAGGGATCGATAGCGCTTCCAAGTAGAGTCAGGGGATACACTATACACTATACAGTATACACTATACACTCATGTGAAGATGCTCACCATCTTATCACTGGGTACAACTAGTATTTTCCAGGATGAGAATGCAATTTGTGGCGGAATATCCCGCTCGATACTCTCACAAGGTACTCCCAATAGCGTGGAGATGGAGCCACTATAAGATACTCTACCACGGCGCGCACGACTCTTGGCAAATGGCCGTGTGAGAAACATGCACGAGCTTGTCTTGGGCAATTCCAGATCCAGGAATACTGCACTGATGGCCGTCAGCCAGTAGTGAATTTGACTCATTTGAGTGAGCCGTGAGCGTCCGTGGATATGAACTCTGGGCGAGATACTCTGTCCTGCCCAAAGATTAACGCCATGGCGTTATTCCACGTGCTGAATAGTCAGCACAGACAGGTGAGATCGAAGTCTAGTGGATGGGTGACGGGGGCAAGTCTGACATTGTGGGGTTTTTCGGCCGGACTATTGCTTTGAGGTCTCAGAGTCAGAAGAGGTTGTTATTGGGCATATCAAAGACATGGTGATTCGGTACCTTATGTTGAATCGAGACAAGTCATCTTGTTTGCAGTGTTCAGTGTGTAGTTGTACTGTGTAGTGCGTACAAATGCCTTCGCTTACGTGGCTTTGATCAAGCATGCAACGTGTCCCACCCTAGTAAACACTAAACAGGACAGTCAAGACGATGACAGTGTTTCTTATGCAAAAGCTCCCAGCCAAATGTATTACCATTCTCTCCCTTCTATCATACTTGGGTTGTTCAGGGATCATCACCAGACGCCGATCAAACCAGCAACTTCTTCATCCTCCGGACGTGCATGAAGGTGCATACCTAGTTACCGACAGAGAGTCCGGATATAGTAGCCGAATAGGGTGGAATCCTTCCTCTGTTCCCCCGCAAAACGGCCCTAGCAGCAGAGGAAAAGGAGTTCAAAAAGAGGTTTTTTTCAACGCCCGATTATGGTCAAATTTAAACGAGAACGAACCAACCATGATTCCATCCATCCTCTTGTCTCCGAGTCAGTCGTCAGCAGTCAGCACCCCTTCAACACCCCAATGGGGAAAATGATCGGAGGAATTCATACTACTGCGAATTCGGAGCCATGAATTGGATCTACTCGCTTACTAGGGTTCTTCTGCTCCAAGACATTGCCAATGTCTATACCTTACTCTGAGTTCCTAATACCTAATGTCCATTGTCAAGCATGTACAATACCGTACTGAATCATGCAAGTGCAAGAAGACAATAAGATCAAACTTCTGCCAATGCAAATCTACCAGGCCTTGACCGCGTGATGAGTGACTTCAGACGCTCCACATCTCCCTCCAACTCGAAACCGTGCTTGATGCGGTTCCAGTTCTACCACGAACAACCAGACACCCAGCAGGAACGTGCCTCGCACTAAATATAAGATTCCGAAACATCACGACATCGCTCCTCCCCGTTCCCACGATCGCCAGAGGGGCCCCAAATGACAAATCCCACCAAGGCAGCAGAGGAGCCGCATCCTTCAGTACCGCCGGTAGGGCAACGGAGCAAGGCCAGACGAGAGGCCAAAAAAAAATACAATTTTGCAGTACAGTATTGCAGCGCCGACAATATACAAAAAACCCCCGATTATTCGTTTATTTTTCGCTTAGGCGGGCGCAAACCACGGGACCAAAGATGGCTCCGAGTGTTGGGATTCTCCACTTTGCCGAAACCACGCCAGATCACCGAAGTTTCCCCCTCGCCTGTCAAGTGTCAAATCGTCTCCGAGGCGCGCTAGAGTAGAGCGACCGGCGAACTACTGCAGTGTATGGACGGAACTACTCGTGACTCTAGCACGACGCTACTGCCTTTATATGGAATTGTGGGACTGCGATGATGTGTGATGTGGAATGGATGCATAACGGAAGATACATAGGACGTAGTAAACCAGAAGAACAATATAGCAAATCCTTGAGAGCGTTAAATGAGTTCATGGCGCTAAGTAGATGAAGTGAGGATCGCTTGCTGGACCCTGAACGATCGGTCGGTCTGGGCATCCGGCATACCCTGTGGTCTGTACATTGTACAATAGTAAAGTAGTAAATGCGTGTATCGCGCAAACGTGCATTGATGTTGTGGAAGTGGATCGTCTGGCTAGGGACGCCCAGCCCTGAGATCGCCTACTATGTCCATATCGGAATTCGATATCCGATAACAAGGCTGGGAACCAGATCATCATGAACGGTATGGTGCTATTTGTTTAACGAATGCTGTTTGCGTGCTGGAGGCATCGATTTGCCGTGAGACGGGGATCCACACGAGTCATCCGAAAAGAGGCTTTTCTCCGAAGGGCGGGGAAGATGAAAACTGGGTACAGTGGAAAAGAGAAAAAAAAACAATCCAGCAGAATAATGAAGACCAGTCTACATCAGGGCCGAGAATTTGACTGCTGACGGTGACTACTGTATCAAGACGCGAATACTGCTCTACTGTAATCACATGTCACTGAACTTCATATACTCTGAAGAGGCAACACAGAAGGATGTTGACTGAACGTTGAGAAAAAGCAAAACTAAGACAATGGGTCAAACGGATCACTAGTTGAGGATATTTAATATCGGTCAACGGCCTTGGTGACGAAAGGGATGATAAAACGTGGCCCTGAAGCAGGAACGGGAGTGCATCAGGGACCACTAGTACATGCACGCCAAGGCAGGCGAGAAAAAGCAAATTGACAATAGCATTCATGCGAGTCGTGACACCAGGGATGAAGAAAACGCACCACGGTCAACTTGGTTCTCTCTATGCGATAACCGACGTCCGAATACGTGTGTTAGAGCTGGGGTTCTCGAACTCGATGTTTGCTGGTGGTCGGAAGGTCAGCAACTCTTATGGACACCGCGTGTGCACAAGCCATTATTCAGAGAATTTCCAATTATGAGCCTACTGTAGTTGGATACCTAGATAGTAGATTACTAGATACTGGGGAATGAAATATCGTACAGCTATCGATATTCCAATCAGACTTTTCTATCTATGCCTGAGTATTTCTCTTCAGCAAGGAACATAATTGGATCAAACCATACCAATCATGAAGCTCACTCATTGTAATACACGACCGGCCAACCCCATGGCGGGACATTCGTTTTCCCTCAATTCTGTTCACGTGCTGTGATTTGCCTAGCGAATTCTTCTGCGATATTGTTATTACGACATCCACGACAGTGCAGTCAATATGTGCAGGGATGACCCTTGTTGCATGCCCTAAGCTAAGGATTTGAGGCGGAGAACAGAAATTTCTGAACAATAGAAAAAACTACACAAGAACGCTCCTGTTGCAGTCTAATTTATATTTTCTAAATTGTACTACGCAGTTTCTGTGCAGCAAATGTGATCAATTTGCCTATAGTTTCAGTTGACCCTCCGCTCTAAGCACTTTGGTGGCCCTTTCTTAGCAATGATGCCATTCTTCACTTCAGTTTTGAGCAACCCTGGGTGGCGCCGACGTTCTCTGGTCTCCACAAATTGTTGGCGTGAAATCAACCACATGGCCGCGCTAACAGACTTTGTTACTGGTGGAGTGGGATCTACTAACAGTGACTAGTGGCCATATAGGTGCATGCGTCACCATGAGGATCTGTTTTCTTCAATCCACATTCTCAAATGATGTGCAATTTCGATTCCGGCATTAGACTCATTGAACCTGTATTTAGAAAGTAGTACCTCAGCGAAGTCAGAATTCGTGTGGCATGTATTACTGTTTCATCGGCATATGCTCTCAAGCTCGGTTATCCAGGGAGAATCTTATCCACGCCTGGGCAGATTACACGAATGTCTCGGCACTCGGCTCCTGATGGTCCAGTAGCCCTAATTCACGTCTTCCTTGAATTGGTAGGAGAGCATGTGCAGACTGCCAGACACTAGAGGGCAGAGTGCTGATAGCATCCAGATTTGTCTAGCTTCGCATGATTGCTGTATTTACTCGGCCGCGACCGCCAGTGTCTTTTCTTCCCTTTTCTTTCCTTCTTTTTTGTTGAAAAGAAAAAAGAATGATTTTCTCTGTATCTTTTGCCTGATTCAATTTTCTCAGCCACACGAGGACCGAGCGTAGCCCGAGTCTCCATCCACATTATGAACCAATCAAAAGAAGATAAAATCACCCGGTTGTAGAGAGAGAAAGGGAAGAGGAAGCGAGACCTACAACAAGAATAGATATACATGCTCCAAAGTGGCTGATTCAGGTGGTGTACATATGCCGTTTGCAGAGTAGCCCGGGTCAAGTTGCCCAGATACGGGAGTACTTAGTGAGTGGCATGACTAGTGTGTGCGTACTGCCTATTGTTTAAATGCCTACTATACTGTCTACAGACTTGGAGGCCATTCTTGACAATGATTCGGACAAAGACTTTGTTTGCACTGCATTCGAAAGAGTCAGTGTACAAGCTACCCTGAGTCACCGGACAGTGCCTTCTTGAGTCATGTGGATCGCGGCTCATACATTAGTAGCTCACGTTGGTCCGAGTCAAATCTATGTAAATTGATTGTACACTCAACCCGACACCGTGACCAGAATATCATTCACATCGGCCGGCATGTGTCAATCTGTTTCGCTCCTCCCCGAGAAGACCCCTACCGGCATGTGTTTAGTCATGACGATCTGCACTGTAAGGTTAGACACATGAAAAACACTGTGCCGGGTGTGCCCAGCCCAGTCTCCGTATGGAGAAACGGATATTGAAGCGAAGATCACGTTCACGGCAGCCCGCACTAGAGACGCAGGAGGTTGCCCGAGAGGAGACCATCCCATTAATCATGCAGATTATGAGACTACTTGGAGACGGGCTATGGCCAGGGGTGGTAAAGATCTGCTGTGCTTAGATCAACGTGCTTGCGCTATTACCGCTATGATCGATCCCAGTACCGTGGGCAAGGGCTCATCAAGGTTTGCGTAAACGGTAACACGGTTGAAGATCAACGTGGAGGACGGAGAGGTGAGGGTCGCCGTTTTCCAGGTTGAGAGATGGTTCCAACAACTACAGTTGCAAAGTCATGGGTCAGAATAGCGGGGGAGAAAGTCATCTCGCCGTTGTAACTGCATGGCTTTTTTTACATCCTCGCCGACCCGGTTACGTGCATACACTTGGGCATATGAAACCTAGTAGAGGAGAGAAATTGTGGGTAGCTGCTACCACACATCTATACAAAGGGTGACTGGGTGAAAGATAATGATATTGTATATAAAACAAAGGACAAGAATGCTAGGTCGGACCACAAGAATCTTACAAGACACCAACATCGTCAAAATGACGCCACACGCTCTGATCTCTACTACTCTCACAAATGCAACCATGAATGTATACTCTCACACACACTCGTACATGCATACTCTCTCTCTCTCGCACACACATACACACCCGCGCGCGTATACCCTCGCGCATTGACCGTGGCCAGTACCACCGCCATTTCACCGCTACAATGGTAGCTATATTAATGGGTTGTCTTCTGACAAGTCTTCTTCCGCAGCATATCGGGGTCAGTACCCTAGTCATCCCTTTGTCATCATCGACATGACTGAACCCAATGAGCCGTACCGTGTTCTGCGGCCCCACGCCCGCACGTTCCCCTTCGCTGAAATCCCCTATTGCGGAAACCGTTCTCTTGGGTCTGCCGCCAGACCAGGTGACAGCGAAAAAACAAAGTGCGAGTCCACTTTCCACGAGGAGAAAGGGAAGGGGTCAAAGCAGGAAGATCAGGGACGGTAACACATCATGGTTGACGACGGCCTGAGCGCATCAACGCAGGTTTGGAAAGAAATCAAAAGGAGTCAAAGTGATTACAGATAGACCGCGAGTACCACAGCTGCCTGGCGCCCCAAATCGGGTGTAATACCTCGATACTTTGAAATTGCGCCAAGTCGTCGTAAGCGATCACGAGGACTCGTATCAAGGTGGTCGGCTCCGTAGAAGAAAGAATAGGTTGGCAAAAGGACAGAAGTGCGAAGTACTCTTAGCGAGTCCAGTCTTCGGTCGGCCCCCCCTTCTTCCCAGGATCAGGCTATTCGAGGTCGACAATCGAACTCGCTCGGTTGCAACTTGAACAGGGGAACCCAGACCACGCACGACGAATAGACGAGAACATCTGCTGTGGCGTGAGCCCCTCAGCGTCGCCGTCTCAATCGGTGTTCTTTCCCCTTCTTGGACCTCTTCTTGCTCTTGTCCACGGGGAGAACCAGAGGTTCATCTCGCATGTTCCACTCCATGAAGCGGAGCAGATATTCATCAATGTGGTGCAGCTCAGTGTCTTCACGGGCGCTTGCTTTGACGTCCGTAGGGTCAACACCATCAATGGGCAACGGTGTGCCGTCCCCTTCGACAGGGAGAGGGGTGCCAGCCTGAGCGGGAGTGCTTTGAGCGGGAGTGCGGTCATCAAAGTCACCGTCATCGGCATGGTCAAGCTCCTTCTGAGCATTCTTAGCCGCAACGATGTCTTCCGTGTCCTCGACCTGCTCGAACGCCTTTCCGCCACTGGCAACTCGGTTGCCGAGCACGCGGTCCATGGCAGCACTGGCTTCATCTTGACCATCACGAGCGTCCTCTCCCTCGGGTAGGCCCTCTACGTCACGAAGCTTGGTGAAGTAGTCCGTGGTGAATTCACCCTCTTGGATGATCACGTCATCAAGCATGCGCTTTTGGTTGGCTTTGCGCAGAATATTGGACTCAATAGTGTACTCCGACACAAATCGATAGATGTGCACATCGCGAGTCTGTCCGATACGATGACAGCGATCTTGGCATTGCTTGTCCATGGCTGGATTCCAGTCCAAGTCGTAGAAGATCACAGTGTCAGCACCCGTGAGATTGATACCGAGACCACCGGACCGACTAGATAGAATGAATGCCAGAATGCGAGGATCGCTGTTAAATCGCTCAGTCAACATCTGGCGTGACTCGACCTTTGTAGTGCCATCAAGCCGAAGGTAGCGATGGCCATGGATATTGAGAAATTGCTCTAGAATATCCAGCATCTTGGTCATCTGCGTGAAGATTAGCGCACGATGACCGCCTGCTTTCAGGTCTCGCAGGAGCTTGTCCAGTCGCTGAAGCTTGCCACAGTCGTATTGCAGCAGTCTCTTGTCGGGGAAGGCGATGGACAGGCGCATTCGTGCCTCGTGGAAGGGATCGTATGACTGGTCCTTGGACGTGTCTGTGAGCAAACGGGTCTCGACAGGGGTCAAAGCGGCCTCGGTAGTGCCGGCTGCAACGGCTGCAGGAGTAACACAAGCAAAGCGCTGGACATATCCGTCCATCTCGAGTGAGCGTTCCTCAATGTTCAGAATCATGGAGGCGAGAACAGAAGAACGACTAGACAGCCATTCTGCCATGTTGCTCTTTCGAAGTGGCGCGTTTGACAGGGCGTGCTCCTTGCTTGTACCCGCTCGAAGGAATTCAATCAAGCTGCTGCCGTACACAGGTCGACGACCGTGCCGCTTTGATTCAAAGTACAGGCAACGCTCCAACTCTGCCATTCTGCGTTTGCGACTGGCATTCTCCAAAGAGTCGAGAGTCGACTCCATGGTGGAGCCGTCAAAGCTCATTTGCCAATTCGTCCGCTTGTACTGACGCTCACGTAGTGTCTTGAAGGGCCCGTAAGCCATCAACCGAATGCTATCGTCTGCCAGTCTACGTGAAATGTCTTCTCTCGACACTGGTGCAAGATTGAGGAAGTCAAGGTCCACTTTGGTGAGGGGATGCTCAAAGAGGAGACGCCGACGCACTAGAGACTCCTTTACATTGTAATCCGTAGCAACAGATCTTGGCATGGCAAATGATGTCGAGATAGGTCGGGTCTCAAAGAGATCTGGATGGTTGCAGACCTTGCGAAGCTGCATGAGACAGTGGATGATCGAAAGAAAGTTTCCTGACGCGAGTGTTTCCTTGGTCTGCGCCATAGACATGAACCCGTCGTAGAGGAATCGCTGACGTTTTGACAGTCGGCAATAAATGACGTGTTCGTACTTGCCGGGCATCTGCTTCTCGACATCCGCCTTAAGTCGACGCAAGATATACGGACGTAGAACAGTATGGAGCTTGGTCACCACTCGCTTTGCTTCCTCGTCCATCGTCTCCCTTCCATGCTCCAGGATTTGCTCCACCGGTCGCCGGAACCACTCCGAGAAGTCTCTTAGGTCGGCGAATCCCTCGATACCGTTTCCGTCACCGTCGGAAGGCATCAGAAAGAAGAGAAGAGACCATAGTTCAGTCAGATTGTTCTGAAGCGGTGTTCCAGTGAGGAGAAGTCGAGCCCGTGTCCGGAAAGTCAGCAGGGCTTGCCATCGTTGCGAGCGGAAGTTCTTGATGTTGTGAGCTTCGTCGAGAATCATGTAGTGCCAGTTCCTTCTCTTAAGAGAGATCTGATCCTGGAGCACAAGTTGATACGAGGTGATCAAGACGTTCCACGCGTTATCATCGGTCCAGCCACGACGTTTTGCCTTGCGCTCTTCCTGGTTACCGTAATAAGTCATGATCTTGAAACCGGGACACCATTTCTTGAACTCCATCTCCCAATTCAGCATTACACTGGTTGGCACAACCACGAGATGGGGTCCCCAGACGCCATGGTCGACCGCCAGATGTGCAAGCAGGGCAATAGTCTGAATAGTCTTGCCAAGACCCATCTCGTCTGCCAGGATACCGTTGATGTGGTTCTTGTAGAGGCCTGCGAGCCAATCCAGTCCATAGTGTTGATACTCGCGAAGGGTACCACGCAGGAGGTGTGGGATCGGTGTCTTGAGACCAGGTGCGGACGAGTCGCCTACTTGAAGCTGTTTCTCTGAAGTTGGTTCATATGAGGAGACGGACTCCGGCTCGGACGGTTTCGTCGCCAATGTGCCTGGGGAGGCTTCGCTCGAAATTTCGCCGCCAGGTGCGGGGCCGCTGTCACCATTGTCATTCGGGCTGACGTCCATCGGCTGAGGCTCGGCTTCGTTGTCGGGTGAATCTGAATTTCTGGATTCAGCAGCAAGCGCCACAGAGGTATCATGGTTTGCGACTTGATGCTGGACTTCTGAAGGGGTAGCAACAGCTGATGCGTCGCCCATTTCAGTCAAAGTCGGTTCGGCTGAAGCTTCCACAATCTCCATCGGGGTTCCTTCTCGCGAGGACTCATGCTCATCGGGAATGACAGAACTTTCAACAGGGTCTTCAAATTCGACGTCTTCATCTTCCTCGTCGCCGCCGGCTTTTCGGCCTTCTACCGCCGGGAGATCATTCGACGAAAAGAACCCAAAGAGCCCAGGTGCGTCATCATCATCTTCGTCACTTTCCTCTTCAGAATCTCCGTCACGAGATCCAAGTTCGTCGTCGCTGTCACCCATGTCATCATCCATGTCTGTCGATTCATCGTCGCTTTCGTCCAAGAGGACCGAGTCCACGTCGTCGAGCGGGGCAGGAGTCGCTTGGGAGTCAACTTCATCGTGCACTAGCTCGCTATCGATAGCTGACGCGGGAACTCCCGAAGTCACTGAAAGTCCATCTTGTTCATCTTGTTCATCTTGTTCATCCTCGTCCGGCAGGTTTGCGTACTTCATTCGAAGTTCTTCGGCAGTTAATTTAGCGTCATCGTCCAGATTGGCTTCATCATCCGTTTCAGACTCGGAGGATGACATATTGCTCTCTTCGTCTGTATCAGATGAGTGAATCTCGGAGTCCGATTCATCAGCGTCGTCGTCTTCACTGGTGACGGGAGCGTCACTGTTCGTTTCACCCAAGATCTCCGATCGACGCTTCTCGAACAGCATTGTGGACTTCTTGATCGCACGATCGAGAGCTTGCTGATCTTGCACCTTTCGCTCCTCTTCCCAGCGAGCCAGTCGTGCGCGGTCGACCTCGGCTCGGACTAGATCGAACATCTTCTGGAGGTCCTTCACTACCTGCTTCCGTTTGCCCCGTACCTCTTCTTGCTGCTCGCGAAGAATATCTTCGGGATTCTTGTGGCGCTTTCGGTACGCGTCAGCGCACCACTGGGCGAAGAGCTTAGCCGTCTGTCGGTGTCGTTTATGTTCTTTATCCAAAAGCTTTTGGAAATAGAGCGCATGAGCTACAAGATGGTCCCGATGCGAGTATTGAGGAGGCGGCTCCTCTTGTTGATCGGTGATATACGCTGAACAAACTTCAGAGCTGAGAAGCCCGCCTGGCTCGGCTGCATCAATGACAAGACGTCGCCTCTTAGCCTCTTCGACTGCCTGCTCCGACGATAAAAGGCTTGGTTCATCTTCCTTGTCAATCCACTCTCGGAAAGAATTGTACTTCTTGATGGCAATGTGACCGGGATGGCGAATAGGAAGCACCGGCTTCTTGACTTTGATTCGCAACCTTGGAACTTTGACCGAGCCATCCTCTTCATCTCCATTCGTGGCTTCGATGCCACCGACACCATTTTCAGCACCGGGGGGGGTTGCTTGAAAGGAAGACCGATCGCGAAGGTGACGGGGGCTAGCACCGTTTGCTGCAGCGCGCGTCGAACGTTGGGCATGAACAGAGCTGCGGGATCTCGCGCGGGAAAGGGGAGTGCTTTTCGTTGCTGGTGATTGTGAGACTGCCGGCTTCGCAGCTGCGACTGCCTTTGTTGACGCTGTCTGCGGTGATCCATTGGACGAGACCTTGCCACCCACCTTATTGTATAAGCCGGCTCGAGAACTTGACACAGTCAGCGGTGACGACGTTGCAGGCTTTGCGGTGTCGCGAACATTCTTTGGCGCGTGCTGGGATTGTGCTCCACGAGTTTTGCGTTTGTCGGACGGGGGTTGCATCTCCATCGGGACCGCATTCGTTCGCGAGGACCGCCGACGACCCTCCACGGTAAACGAGGTCGGTCCATCTATCCCAGCCTTTTTCCATGGTGGCGAAGGGGGTCTGGGTGTAGAGCGACGCGATGGAGTCGATTCAGTTAGACGGCGCTTCTTCGAGGGTGGGCCCTCTGTTTGAGATGGAGGCTCGTCGACCGGTTGGCCATGCGGAATCTCATCGGAAGTTTTCGAATTATCTTGAATCTCTAATGCGGCTGCTTCCAGTATAGGAGAGTCTGGGACCGGTGTCAGGTAATCATCTCGCGGCGATGGGCTGCTCGGGCTGCCGTTTTGCATGACTTGGTGCCGTGGACGACAGGGGCCGTGTGGACACTTTACCCCAGCTATCCCGGCAATGACGTGGTTGAGGGTAGTGATTTTGGCATCAACGAGTAGGGCGAAATGAGTTAATACAGCCCCCGAAGTTTGGCATGCTTATCGGCACTGTAGCGTTGATGAAGTCGAAAAAACGACCAAGATGGAGGGATTGCGTGAAGAGGTGGTTTTTTCGTCGGGGGGGGGGGGGGGGGGGGGGGGCGAGACGGTCAGTTGTAAGCGCGCCGCGCCCGGATGCCTTTGGTGCCTTAGGCCGCTCTACCGCAAACCTCCCTCCGTTCCATCATCGACTGCATTCACCTTACCCGACACCCTTCCACTCACTCTCCGCGTTCAAGCTGATATCCGTCAGAGCAGTAAGTGCTTCTTGAGATTCTGCTGGGATACGGTCATGCCTTTATCCATTGTACTGACACCCAATTCCTGCAACAGATGCTGTCCCAACGGATTTTGGCTCGCCGCCTGCCCCAGGTCGTTGCCCGTAGCACCATTGCTCCCCGCGCATCCTTCTCTCAGATCCCGGCTCTTCGTGCTGCCGATGTCGAGGATCCCTTCCAGGTACAATACTTCGAATTATGATCAGGCATCTCATGCCATTGTTTGGCCATTCCAGCGGCGGAAGCTAACACTTGTCTCAGAATGGCAACTACCAAAACCCTCCCCGCGTAAAGCGCCAGTTCAGAGATCCTTATGGCGGGTGGTGGGATAAGCAAGAGAAGCGCAACTTTGGCGAACCCGTTCACGAGGACAACGAGATTCTTGGTGTCTTCAGTCCCGAGCAGTACTCCCACGTCAGCTCCCGCAAGGCCTTCCGTCACCTCGGAGTGTTCGTGGCCACTTTCCTGACCCTGTGCGGTGTTGTCAGCCTCTACTACCCCGACAAGCCCAGCGCTCCCAAGGTCTATGTTGATGGCTTGGAGAAGGAGCTGGGTGGCCCCAATGCTGTTCCGGTACGTGTTCCCTGCATCAAGCGTCACCCGGGACGACGCGCTCATTCCGTATGCGGAACTGACTTTCCACCCATCGAACAGGCCCGCAAGTCCGGTGAGGACAAATGGTAAAACTGATACTTTTGATCTCTTCCGCTATCCTTCTTTTTTTTATGCGCTGTGTGTGTAAATACCAATTCGATTTTGTTTCCTATACGCAAGCAGCCCTCGCGGGTCCCAAGGCCACCCGGCGAGATAAGCAGCCGGCTAGCTCACAGCCAAGAACCTCGAAGACTCGAGTTATTTGGACGATGGTCAACGACGTCTAATACCCTCAATTACTATTGAAGATGTTGGGAATCGGCAAGCTTGATTGACTTGGCCACTGCGCAAAGCAGCTGATGACCCTCCGACGGGCCCGCAACGGATACTAGGCCTCCCAAAGTGGCTGCTCTATTAGTCCACACCTCTACATGGCCTTGGGACGCATACTTCCAAGTTTCAACCCGTCTTGACTGTGGCCCACACTGATTCCAGTGAAGCTCGAGGTACAATACAAACTCCTTGATTCCTCAAGTCACCACTGATTCGCCCAAGGCTCACTAGAAAATGCTTCACTTTGCTCCCTGTGGTCATTTTGTTCCTCGTGCAACATCCTTGCGTAAATCTGGCGCCCAAGGACCTGCAGGCCGCAATCATGCAGTAGAAGATGCCCTCAAATCCCCATAAATAGTTACCGACCTTGATAAGCCTCCTTGTGTCAAAGCTTGGCGAATGAAAGGACTTGAATCTTGCCTCTCCTGCTATTTTATCCACACGCTTCTACGACGTAATATAGACTACGTTGACACTTTGGGCATCCATCGATTATGATTGTTTTTGGTCCGGGCGCATGTACGTCAGTTTGGTTCGGCGGCTTTGGGCCGTTTCATCAACCCGTTTTGCCCCCTCCTTTCTTCCTTCATGTAAACGATTCATAAACAACCTCATTCTTTATCCTCCCCCAGCCCCCCCCCCCCTCCTTTGACCCTGCTGGAAAGATACTCTGTCCACCTGCTTGAGGAAAATTACCTTCTCTTAAATACACACAGAAGCAGCGAGCGACTTGCCATCTTTTGAGCGACACTGTCCCACGCGCGGCAGCCGGGGGGGTTTGTTAAAGTTCCACACCTCGATCTATGGTCCCGCATTCCGCTGGCTCCCCTCACCAAGCAGCAAAGCGAACGGAGACAGTAGAGCCTCATGTCGACAGCTTCCAGACAGTCGCGAGGTTTCAACCGACGGATCAACAGTCTGCAGAATGAAGGTCGTCATTCGCGAAATTCGTCTTTGTCGCGCCGGCGACCACTCACCGCTGCCATCGCAAGCAGCCATGCGCTTCGCGTAGCCTACCTGACCTACCTCCTCCAACCGCGATCTCGCCGAGTCCAGAATGTGTCGCCTGCGCCTGCGCGTCCCAAGCGATCCTCGACATCGATTCATGATCTCATGAGCGACTTTTCGCTGGTCAGAGATTCAAAGAGTACAAGGATTCCCCATGGCTTCGTGTCGGAACTGGAGAAGCGATTGACGGGGGTGTTGATGGGACGCGAGAAGAAGAAGGAATACCAAGATCACCTGGTGGTGCGCACATTTGCCGTCTTTCTGAACGTGCTCAAGGAGGAGTCTTTTCGCAAACGCATGGAAAAGGACCGCCGAGCTGAGGATCTACTACTGATCTTCTATTCCAATGCGGTAAAGGAGCTGAGCAAGGGCAAGGAGCAAGACGATGATAGCTGGAAGCTGATGGTGGATCGGCATGTTGCACTGTTTGTACGTCTGTTGGCGCTGATATTGAAGAGCAACGACTGGGCAAGGGATCGTCCAGAGCTGGCCAACCGACTGGCGGTACTTGAAAATAAGCTTCTCCTGCAGGATCAGGATTTGATGGATTCGAGTCCCGCGACAACGACCACGGAAACGCTTACGCCCCTCAGCTACGACGTAAAGGATATGCCCCTGGTACAACATGTGATCAAAGTGTTCGGTATGACGACGGCGCAAGCCCAAGCTGAAATCGACAAGAACAAGTCCGTATGGACAGAAAAGGCAGCACTTCAGGATCTCAAAACGTACCAGACCCAACTGAGCCTCCATACGCGCAAGACCTTGTGCCGAGAGGACTTTGAGACGGACGAAGCATTCGAAACATGGAAGAAGAGCGAAGGACCAGATTTGTCGCAGATGATGCTTGCAATTGTACAGTCCAATCCTGAACTGGCCAAGAGTACCCCGGGAGCCCTACCACACTTCAATCCTGCTGTTTCTGATGAACTCTCCTCGCCCCGGGACCGCACTTCTTATTCCATCGATCAATCTTTAGACTTCAGCGCACTATCGCTCGGCGGGCAGGACGGCGATGGAGAGGAATCAGATACCTACACATTCATTCCGTCTGACCCCCGGGCCGTATACCGGTTCATTTTGAATCAGACACTGTCCCATGATCTTCGTGACCGCGAGATTGAGGCTAGTCAGGCCACTGCCGACACGCCATCAATCAAATTATTGTCCAAGCAGTCGATGGAGATGCTCAATGAAATCTGCCTCCGATGGAGAATTCCTCCCTTTTCGAGAGTTGTGTTGTTTCTAGACGTCGTTCAATCCAAATACGTGGATTCGGAAATCGACCTCAACACCCTGGATTCAGCATTCACGTTTGCGAAGGAGACGCCGAACACTGAGCCGCGGGCCAAGCGCAGCAGTTACGTGGCGTCCGCCATTTTTGACCGTCAAAAGTGGACTGTACACGATCTTCAGGCGATGCAGCAACTACTATCCAAACTTCATGAGGCTTTGCTGCGCGAACTGTACGACGTGATGATGGATTGTTTCGAGGCGAAGCCTCGGCCGATTGGTCCAGTCATGTACATTTTGGAGCACCATATCCAAATGGATCCCAGTTACACGGAGGATCCACAGGATATCAATCGTTTCTCGTCCTACGTTCAGGACGGTCTTGCAGCAAAGACCACCGAGAAATATCAGAGCTTGATTAGTCAAATGATCCCTGTTGAGCAGGAGAAATGGCAATTCGACAACATCATCCAGCTAAGTGATGCAATTTCGAAACTGGCGCAGAAAATTCAGAAGCGATACCGAAATAATCCTGAAATTATGGGGTGAGTGATTCAAACCCTTCGACTCATCCACCACAGTCCCTTCTAACTATCGACTAGTGTCAATCCTTATCTCATCCTTTGCGTCAATATTCTCCCCATGTTCGCAGAGGACGCGAATGAAATGGTTCTCCGAATCATGGATCACTGCAAAGCCGAGGATAGGGAGATAGATATCGAGGACGGATTTGATTTGTACAGAAACTTGGCGGCAATCAGGCGTCTTTACACGAACACGATCTCCGAGTAAGAAGGCGCCGATCCCCCATTATGATACCACATCAGTATGCTAATCAAAGTGTCTCACAGAACTCCATTCCCCTTCCATGTAGAGTCTCTCCTCGAAGAATTTGTATGGCGTTGGCTTCGTCTGACAGATCAGAGCGTAATGGAGTGGGTGAATCAAGCGATCCGCCAAGACAATTTCACCGTGCGCGGAGATGAGCTGGCCGAGATTGTTGCCGAAGACAAACGGCATAGCGTTTCGGTGATTGACATCTTCCGATCTTACAATCAAGTGGTGGAGAACTTGGTTGGGCTGGGATGGGACGATGATCTCCAGTATGCAAAGTTCATGACAGCTCTTTCCAAGTCTATAGGCAAGGGAGTTGCCAAGTACTGCGAATCACTAGAGCAGATGTTTGCCCGGGAGATGGACAAACTGACGCCAGAGCAAGAGGCAGCTTTGAACCAGACCACTCAAGAGAAGCTGATGCAATTTGCAAAAGACACTTGGACGAACAAGGACAAGATTGAACCCTTCCAATTCTCATCCGAGGTAAGTGTTAGCCTCACGAGAGGCTTGGTCTTTTTTTTGTTGCGACCCAAAAATCAATTGAAGCTAAACTGACCATTCTGCTTCGGACAGTCCCTAGTCAAACTGAACAACATTGAATTCGCGCTCACGCAATTGGACCGACTCGAGCGGGAGATCAACGTTGATGCATGCGCTGATGTGATTGCGAGAAACACGCCCGCTCAGCTAAAGAAAGTCCGCAAATCCACTACATACGTCTTCACAATCAAAGTGGTAGAGGCCGAAGACTTGAAGGCTTGTGATATGAACGGTGGCAGCGATCCGTATGTGGTATTGACAGATGAATACCAGAAGCGGATAGCAAAGACACGGATCATCTACAATAATCTAAATCCTCGATGGGAAGATGCCGTCGATATCACCACGCAGGGTCCCTTGAACATCATCGCCACCATCTGGGATTGGGATGCTGTCGGTGACCATGACTACGTTGGTCGCACGTCTATCAAATTGGACCCTGTTCATTTTAGTGATTTCCTTCCACGAGAGTATTGGCTGGATTTAGATACTCAGGGGCGGCTTCTGCTTCGTGTGAGTATGGAGGGGGAACGAGATGACATTCAGTTCTACTTTGGCAAAGCGTTCCGCACATTGAAGCGTACCGAAAGGGACATGACGCGGAGGATTACTGAGAAGGTGAGTTGTCTCTCCTTGTACCTCTCCCTATATCTTTACAAGCAATGAGTGCACTGGGAGAACAAGTCCGAATCTTGGTCGCAATGCTAACATACTCTCGCCAGCTATCTGCCTACATCAGCCACTGCTTGTCTCGACGGACCTTGAAATCATTACTGTCGCGCGGGATTGGCGGCATCAGCATGTCTACCGTATCGAACTTTCTCAATCGCAATCGGGGAGTGCCAGCGACGTCCACAGGCCCGACGGCAGCTGACGTGGAGAATGCGCTCGATCCCCTGTTCAGCTACTTCAACGACAATTTCGCCATCATGAACAAGACGCTCACAGAGGAAGCCATGCGAATGGTCATGGCCCGTCTGTGGAAAGAAGTCCTCGCCACGATCGAGAGTCTCCTCGTCCCTCCACTCTCAGACAAGCCCTCCCACCAGAAGCCGCTCACGGTCCAAGAAGTCGACATTGTCTCACGCTGGCTCGTGCTACTCCTGAACTTCTTCCACGCCGTCGACGAAGAGACCGGCGAAGCAGGCGGCGTGCCCCTTGACATCCTCAAGTCCCCCAAATATCACGAAATCCAAAGTCTGAATTTCTTCTACTTTGAGCCAACCGAGAATCTCATCCGCACTTCGGAGCGCATGGCCTCTGCAAACGTCAATCGACAACACGCCAATCGCAACCGATTATCGGCGCCTGCCCATCTCGGCGCGACAGGCCCGGGACACGGCTCCCTGGGTATTCCGGCGACTCGTCGCGCCAAGAGCATCATGCTCTCGCGCAATCTGGGCACCATGAAAAAGGTGAAAGAAGAAAAACGACGAGAGGCACAAGCCGATCCCAACGACGACATGATCCTGCGAATCCTGCGGATGAGACCCGAAGCGGCCGGATATCTTCGAGACCGCAGTCGTCAAAAGGAGAGACTAGCGGCCGCCGCGGCTGCAGATGCCATTGTGAAACAAAGTCTGATGGCGGGCGTGGGCAGTCGAATGAGTTCAACAATCCCGCGTCGTTGATCTCAATTCCGAGGCGATCGATATGCATCCGGCACCGATATGACGTCGCGAGAAAACCCCCGTGGCGATTGAAGGTGAAACGTCTGTTGTACTTGTACGAATATTCTATTATTTGTTTTGGCCTTTTCGTTGATTTCTGGGAACACCGCACAGACGAGATTCGAGAACTCAGAACAATGGACAATACAATACCTATTCTATTCTGTTCTGTTCTGGGCCCGGCTTGCCACCCTCTAACGTTCCTTTCTGGATCTCCCGGCTAATATTCCTCTTTTACTCGGGTGTCGCCTTTCTAATCTCGTTTGTTTTTTCCCCCTGTGCGCCATCCACCCCGCCCCAGCTGCCCTGTTTATGTTTCTTTTCTTCTTTCTCTTTCCCTGGGACTTCTACTGTGTTATGGTTGTGGAGTGTATCACTGTATCTAGCGATTGATAGGGTCTTTGGTCTTTGGCCAAGCGTGCATGAACCATAATGTGATCTGTCTCTGCCTGTGCCTCGTTTTCTTATAGTGCGCGATTTGAATCGTGTCTAGTCCTACTGTCAGTGTCTAGTAGGCTGGTCCCATTGTCTAGTATCACCACCTACTGCAGTTACAGTATCACCACCTTATTATCTACCTAACCTAGTACCTCCAGTAGTTACTAGCAACAGTGCTATATTTAATATTTACTGTACACTGTACACTGTAACCGACGGAAAAATCAAATCCTATCAAGACGCACCCAAAGGGCAAGAGAGTCAACCAGTCGGTTGATCCGAACCCTCCCCGTCGACCATCTACTCAAGGAAATAGGGCAAGAGAGGAGCAAGACGAATCAAAAGCGAAGAAGAAAAAAAAGAGAAGAGGAAATGTCATGATATATCTATTTTGATAACGAGGCGGGATCGGAGGCCCGCTCTATTCCCGCGCTTTTGGAAAGGTTTGAGGATTCTTCAGGTGTAGCAGAGAAGGAGAGGGGAGCGGAGCGGAGCGGAGACGGGGGAGGGGACGTTTTCTCCTATTTACATGGCCGGGTCGTTTTATTGGGGTCGCTTTTTTTCCTTTTGCGCGGGGTCGTGGATAGAGAGCTTGAGAGCTTGGAAGCTTGAGAACTTCGGGGTGAGATGTCGACTTCTCGAGACGATCGCAGAGTGCAGCTTCGGTGACTCAATGTGAGTGTGAGAGAGAGAGAGCGACAGTCATTGCGCGACGAGAAAGCAAGGTAAGCGAAATTCCACTCTCAAGGCTGGACTGTTTGTTTGTTTGTTTTTTCTTTTTTTTTTCTTCGGATGCCAGTCAAGACGCCAACTCTCGGTGTCGCAAGGTTCACTACACCCCGGAAGAGAATACGGAGTAACGCGCAAAGCAGCACTTTCATATCCCCATCTGGCCGCGGCAGGCCAAGGTCTCCCTCACTCGGTCGGTCCACCCAAGATGGAAAGGAAAGGAGAGAGTACCAGGAGCATTGTCGACGGATTACAGACCCTCGGACGGATGAGTCGAAGTAACCGAGGGATCAACAAGACAGTCGGGACGAGGGATACGAGGACTCGAGGACCCGGGTAGAGGCCAAGCGACCATTTTAGGCCTGGCCGGAGAGCAGAGTGTAGACGGGAGCGGGGAGCTTGTCACGGCCCTTGAGGAACTCGAGTTCGAGAATGAAGATGAAGCCGAGCAGGTCACCGCCCATCTTGCGGATCATCTCACCACCAGCCCAAGCGGAGCCACCTGGAAGACGAGTCAAAAGTCAGTAAAGTGGTAACAACGACACTCTGGCAAGGATAACAACAATGTGTGAAAAGAGCACGACATTCTTCCATGGTTTCGATCAGAGATCCATCTCCAACCCACACAGACAACTGTTCCCTCGACAGTCAAAGTCACAAATGTATAACCCGTCCGACGCACAATCAATTGACAAGAGACATGCAATACAAGAAATGGAAATGAAAAAAAAAAATGGACATCAACCTTCCCACAGGGCCAGCACCTGGGGCCCGTGTCTCTCTCACAGTTGCACTTACCGGTAGCAATGATATCATCTACGACAATCACCTTCTGTCCAGGCTTGATCGCACCCTCCTGCATCTGGAAAAAGTCCTGACCATACTCCTTCTCATAGGCCTGGGTGACACAAGGACCGGGCAGCTTGCCCTGCTTGCGCACGGGGACAAAGCTGGCACCCAGACGCAAGGCCAAGCTGGGCCCCATCAGGAAGCCCCGAGCCTCCAGACCGACAATGACATCGGGCTTCTGGCCCCCGTAGGCGTCGAGAATGTGCAACTCCAGGGAGCGGATCAGGGACTCGTGCAGCTTGGGGTCGGCGAAGATGGGCAGGATGTCTTCGAAGAGGATGCCGGGGCTGGGGAAGTCGGGGAACTGGCGCAGGGCCGCGCGCAGGCCTACTTTAAGACTGGCGAGTTCGGCGGAGCTGGAGGCATGGGTGGTGGAGTGGCCGGAGACTTGGGCGGAGGCATCAGGCTGGGTGGGAGTTGAGAAGGACATGGTGAGAGAGAGGAGAGAGGAGAGAAGAGAAGGTGAGAAGAAAATAGGGGAGAGGAGGGGTTGAGAGAGTACAGGAGTGACTGTGACTGTGACTGTGAGGCGGGGGGGAGAGAAAAAAAAGATTCTAAACGATAGCGGGGACAAGGAAAATGAAAAAGAAAAAAAAAATGGTAAAAAAAAAAGAAAAAGATAAAGTCGGCTGAGGTGGTGAAATGGCGGAATCTGGTGGAGGGGCTGTCTGGGCCAGACACTCTTTGGTTGCTACCGGACGGGATCCGCAGGGCCAAGGTTGTCGTGCAACGAGGTGGAAGTAGAGTCATGGGTCGTGACATCCATGGATGGAAGATGTTTTTCTGAGTATGATGGCCAGTGTGACTCTTCGAGATAGCGGTACCACTGTATAAGGATTGCAACGATCATGGATGATATGCTGTCCAGTTGGGAGATGCCGAAAAGGGCAAATCGCGCTGTTGCTGACCAAAATCGATCTTGATCAAAATCACGACCAAAAGTACGACTGCTGAAGGTCCACACGGGTTGGCGTCTGATAAGCCGCGTTGCCCAAGGGTTGTATCCGATACTTCTATCAGGCAGGTGTACCCGGTGTGCTTCAAGTACCGGTGACTCCGCTGCTCCAATCCATGCGGTGTAACGCAAGTCACCACGGGTCCTTCAGTACTGCACGTTTACCCCTCGGCGGGGTACCGCAGGCGTCCAGATGGCATGCAGAAACAGACACGATGCAAAAGGATGAGCAGGATGTTCGACATGGGCTGGTCAGATAGCACCACGACTTGGAGTGAAGGAATTCCAACTTGTCTGGATTTATTCATATTCAAACTGGAATCGTGGGAGACCATTGACCAGTTCCCAGTGTAATCAGCAATGACGCTACTAGTAATCTACAAAACATTTGAGAGATACGCAACCGTACATGCACCTGGTGAGATGAGCGGTCATTATTATATCCTCTTTCACTCCTCGTACTTTCGTGCCAAGTACCCACTCCACCGAGTAGGGTGAATGCTGTAAAACCTCAAAGACAGGCAAGGTTTTTGTCTCAACACCAAGAGATACACACTCTACAAGTGGACATAGACAGCAGGTCTGGGAAAGTGTATAGGGTTAGGATACCGTCCAGGTGTACACTCAGATACTGTACCTTTGAACAAACTAAACTCTCCAGGTGAGCTTCAGCCGGTGTACTCGCTAGTGTCTACCCTCGATAAATAAGATAAACAAGCGGTCAGCTTGCGGTCAGTGCCTCAGCTCCTGGTGGGCAAACCGCACACCCACCATGAATCTATCGATTCGGCGAGTGCGCAGACAGTAACCGAACATCTGGCATTTGAACATTCGACGAGTCCACCGTCTGGAATCATCCGGACAATACTCCTTCGCAACGGAACCAGATCGGTAAGGTATCTCACGTTCAAATCGTCACTTGGCATTTCTTGGATGGGCACTTGCTGTAGCCGGTGATAAGCAAAGCTTCTGGTATACACCTGTCAGGCTGTCAGTGCTCTTCGCCTTTTACGAGTACACAACTCCACATACTAGATACCTAGATTAGGTAGATAGTAGCTGATACTAGATAGTATACGGCTATACGCAAGAGTGACCCGTCGATATAGTACCCCTCGTGTATCACATCATCCGCCTGTCCATGCCGTGCTCCGTACTCCGTAGACTCCCGCCATACGACTGTCTCCTCAAGCAATGGAAGCACTGTTCTAGACCTCCTCCGGTGTCTCACTTTTCGACTTTCACTGCATAGTGCCATGGTCATACTACTATTCGTAAACAACCCAGTGCTCGATCAGTATTGACCACGGACCACGGACCACGGAACACTGACCACGGAACACTGACCACTGACTCGAACCCTCTCTGATACCTGCAGTCCTACACTTGCAATCAGTTGACTCGGTTCCCATTCCGAACGCCCGATGGATTCTCCTACTGACTCACCTCCGTCACGCCATCCATCTGCAGCATTCTTCCCTGCCCTCCAGCCAAGGGCCAGACCGCTCCACACCGAAATAGTCCCTCGAGCTCAGATCAACGGGGATCCAATACACAAACAAACGCGACTGGCACAAGTCGGCTACAGGTTCGATCCATCCCGAGCGGCCCCTGCCAGGGCCGGGTCACTAGCCGTCGAGGATGCGAGTCTCTCTACTGGTGCGCTTGGGAGCGAGTCGGGTCCAATCAGTGCGTGTTCTGCGAGCAGACTGTGCTCGTCACATCGCGACAGGTGGTGTGGATGTGGATGTGGATGGGGATGTGGATGTGGATCTGGTGGTGGTGCGGCCGATCCGACCGGCTTTTCCAGAGACAGGCCGACCTAGATAGACACTTCTACAAATAGGCATTGTTCTTCTGGACATGATGGTGATGGGACTCCGTTGTCCGCAAGGTCTTCTCACTTCTAGATTGTACATTCCGAGTCAATTAACACCTATACCATTCATTACCTGCTACTGCGACTGTCTCCTATGCCAGCTACAGACGTGCGTACCGCGTAGTATCACCTCGACATGGATCAGATGGGAGGATCTTCGGATAAGGGAACGAATATGGCACACGTGGCAGGGATGATGGTCCTACCATACGTCTTCAACCCAATCAGCGAGAATGGACACGATGCGTGCGGCGAGAGAACGTCTTCAAAGCGGAGCCGCAGCGACAGGTGCATCATTCAATCGGATCTGATCCTGTGTGTTTGGACTTTGGACTAACTATGGTGAGATGTTCCAGAGAACGACCAAAAATAATAGAGAGCAAAAAGATGATATCTCAGGTTTTTAGTAGGAATAGCCGAACGCGGGGGTCGAACCCGCAACCTTGAGATTAAGAGTCTCACGCTCTACCGATTGAGCTAGCCCGGCAGGGCTGGTTGAAGGAAGCCGGCAAATTATGCTATATGAAGAGCTAGAGACTGGTGCCCAAATTCAACCCTCGTCGTTGAGTATGGTTTCTGACGCATCCTCCGTGTCAAGCTTCAACGCCCTCGGTCACGGAAGCCATGGTCGGCGAATTCAGCTTCACTTTTTGGTCATTGCCTGGATCCAGGTAGGCAGATCATTAGCGAGCTGCAAGCTTCCAACCTTGGGGTAGCCCGATACTGAGTTGAGCTTGAAAGTTTCCATTGTAGTAATTTTCGTCCGTACCTACGCCATCACGAGGCTCGTGTGGGATATATCATCGACTCCCGTCGGGGCAAGTATATAGCGACTGCGAGAGTGAATCTTCAATCTAGCACTACGGTCGCACACTATTAAGTTATGCCTTGAAAAAGGCCGCTGCAAGCTGATTTAAAACACATTCAAGATCGGAACGACATTACTCAGTCATCATGAAAACCATGGAGTGTCCAACACCACCTAAATGCTCAAGTGGAAAGCCTCGATCAAACTGCACACTGTGCACACTGCACAGTGGTAGCTGTGCTGTTGTGCTACCTCACCAAAACATGATGGATGAGTATGACTGCACCCAGGCAGGAACTTCAGGCAAACATCCAGCTTCTGCCTGACATTTCGAACAGCCTAGCCGGTTGCACAGTCCACGTGATTTACACACGGGCCATCTCGCTTAAACTTCATTCAGGCGACGGCAACCTTCTGCTATAAAACCTTTTCCCTACCATCTTTCTCTGCTCCGTCATCCGCACCCGGGCCATCGACTCATTCATAGCAGCGAGGCTCTATCCGTGATCCTAATGATGCTTCACACCCTTTCGTAATTCCTGAACTTTCAACACTATGTCCCCCGAAGAAGTTGCTGGACCTTCCCAGTTGCAGCCGGACCTGCATGAGGATCAACTCCAGGCCGTGGGCAAAGCATTCGATGCCCTGCTACTAACCCTATACCGACTCACCCACAGACACAATGACCTCAAACAATACACACAGGAAGCCTTCAAACAGGTAAATACCCTTCCCCCCTTTGCCCCATGGCCTTTTTTCGTTCCTTCTCCAATGTCTCGCATGATGAGAGAATTTGATTAGCTCTAGATCAGGAGTCACTTTATTGTGACGTTGACGGATTAACATGTATTATCTGATCGAGACATTGTGCCATCATCCTTTCCATGATCACAAATTTGCCCTCACATGGTTCTGTTTCGACTGGAAACACAACATGCTAACGTGAGATCCAACAGTATACGAATGTGACGCGATCACTGCCGGCCCAGGATAGACCTCGTGCAATGGAAATACAGCAAAGATTGTTGGATCAACAGAAAGAGTTATGTGAAGGCCTCGTACAAAGCAAGCCAGCCGTCGAAGAACAGTCGTTGAATTCAATGGAAATTATGAAGACGCTCGTGTCACACCAAAATGTAGATGAAAACTCTATGCGAGCCATCGTGGATGGAATAAGGGGTTACAAGTCCCTTCTTCGCTCCGATGGTCGGTCTCCCATCTCCGCGACCACCCCGTGTCTCCTCACCCGTGGGCCCGACCCTGCGGGATCCCTGGAACATGACTTCACCACCAACGGCCCTCAAGGCAGTCTTCACTGTCCCTTCTCCAAACCCACCACCCCTCGCCCCGGCAGCGACATGGCTTCTGGACGTCGAGACGATGGACCTAAGATTTTGATTGACGATACCTGCGGTCACGATGATCTGGACCCGATCAAGGCCGACCAGGAGGAGCGGCGGTCCAGTACTGCGCCCTCCGTGGGCCGTTCCTCCCAGGGACACTGTCCCGTATCTCGCTGCCCCATCCGATACCTGGACAAGCATTCCCCCAAAGAGATCGCCGAGTATGTGGAGCGACATAAACACGAAATCCCTCGGAGTCATGCCATCTGTGTGAAGCGATACCAGCGAGATCCGCAGAACATGCGGCAACTGGACGCCAAGTACGGGGGCTTGATCAACATGATCCGTGGCCTCAGTGCGAAGCATCAAGCTTTCCTCCCGGAACGCGAGGCCAACGAGGACGGGGAGGTGGACGAACAGTCGGGCCATTCCTCGTCGCCGGAGCGAGTCGAGAAATGGGCGGAAGAGGTAGACCCCGTGACTCCCATGCCTCCCACGCAACCGGCCGACGAGCGCGAAAGCAGGTTCGATCGTCCGCTTCGAGAAGTACGCGTGGGCGAATCTCCAAGCCGGCCTTGGGGGATTCCTGTTCCTATCGCAGAACAGCCACCTGCCCCCTCGTCCTACCCTTTCCCTCCATCCTCCAACGCCCCAACACCACCCGAACCTACCACGGCGGCACCCTCCATCTCGTCACCACATCAACCACCCGCCAAACCCGCCGGTCGTTGTCCGTTCGGCCATGATGCACCGAAGCAGAAGCCAGTCGCCAGTCCTCCTGCCCCGGCCCCAGCACCGGCTCCGGCTTCCGCTCCCCCCCCAGCCCCAGCGGCCCATCTTGAATCACCCTGGTCCAACTGGGGAAACGTTGATCTCACCAACACAGGCCAGGCGACCGTTGGTCAGGGGGGAACGTCTCGGATCGAGAATGGGCCTGTGAGGATCGATGGCCAGTCTCCTCTTCCCTCCCACGTCACCTTTAACGGACCGGTGTTCTTTGGCTACTCTGCCGAGCAGACTGCCAGCCTATTGCAACAGCTTGCGCAACAGAACAAGGATCCGTCTCAGGGCTGAGATGCGCCTCGGTGCCTGAGCCTAACCCGGCCAACTGGATTGCCCTCTCGTCTTTGTTCCCCGAAGCGTTGCAACGGTGTATCTCTTTTCTTGATTGCCGCATGAGCCTCTTCATCAGGCATGCATTTTTTTTTCTTTTCTTGCAGCATAGCGAGCGCTGTACCTTTTTCCACTTTTCCTTTTTCTATTTGCCCCTCCCTCATGACGAAACGACATTGCTCTCATACCTCATCATCGTGTATTGCGCCGTTGCACCGTTTGAATCGCGATCTGGACTGTATTCTACACAATTGCACGATCGACCAGATCGCCAGGCTGCCAATGCAATGAACCTCTTAGCCATCCTCCTCTTTATAACCGTCCACTAGTAGTCTGTTCAACTATTGCCCCACGATCCCCAATGTCACCTGAAAGTCTCCCCGCATCATGCCATTGCCCGACGCTTTCCGCATCCTCATTTCCCTCGGGAAACTCCGCAGTCAGTAGGAGCCTGACCCACCTGCATAGTAGACTTGGTAGTACTACAGTTTTGAGTACTCACTACTCACAATAGTAATGAGTAAACAACCTCTACATTGATACATTCAAGTCCAGAGAATGTATACTCCAGCCAGCCAGACACTCCGAGTCCAGCCAGTACAATCCAGTAGTATCAGGATTCAGTAGTCGTCCACCAGCAATCCCCGACCAAACAACAAAAACGAACCAAAGAAGCAACACCCCGGCAAACCACCGGAAATGTCAATGTCAATGTCAATGTCAATGTAATCGTCAACGTTCAAACCCCCCCGGGGGCCGGGGACTGGCGGCGTCACTCCGACTCCGACTTCCTCCCCCCCCACCTTGACCTTTTTAACTATCAGCCCTCCTCCTCCACCCCAATTTCTCCCCGCTATGCTCCGATCTCTTTCTCGACTTTCTAGTTCTACATCCACTCGCACTTTTGCTCGTCGATATCGATCCGCTGGTCCAGGTCTCATTTCTGGTTTTGGTTCTTTTCCTTTGTGCTTGCACACGTCAGGTCTGAATCGAACTCGATCGACAATGTCTGCTCATATGTCTGCTGTTACGGCCAAGGATGCCTGTCCTCGTATGTTGGCTTTCCTTTTCTCTCTCTCTTTCATGAGTCAAGCTATCTCCAGACACTGCCGCGCTATCAATGGGTTTGAGTCATTGGTGGCTGCGATATGCCTTGAGCGTTGATACATTGGCTGCATGAACGGGGAATGAGCACCATGGAGGTATGGACTATAATGAGGGAAATCATAATGCTAACCAGATGGTTATTTTCAACCTCCTAGCTGCCGGTCCTTACGTACGTTCATCTTCCCCCGCTCCTCCACATAACCTCTCCCACCCGAAAGCTACCCAACAGCTACAAGCTACAACATCCCAAGCCCTCCAGAAACATCAACCCCCCCAAAACACAAAACCCCCGAACTAACCCCCTCTCCCCCGCCCCACAGTCCCAAGCCATCCGCGCCAACGGCCAAATCTTCGTCTCGGGCCAAATCCCCGCAGACTCGACGGGCGCCCTGGTCCAAGGCACCATCGGCGAACTGACCCAAGCGTGCTGCAACAACATCGACGCGATCCTGAAAGCCGCCGGGTCGGAGGTGTCCAAGATCGTCAAGGTCAATGTGTTTCTGACGGACATGGCCAATTTCGCCGAGATGAACGCGACGTACGAGAAGTTCTTTGTGCATAAGCCGGCGAGGAGCTGTGTCGCGGTGCATCAGTTGCCCAAGGGGGTTTTGGTCGAGATTGAGTGTATTGCGTTGGAGTAGGGGACGGCGGTTCTGTTTGGGTTGTGTCCGGAGATGGAATGG
>WIWV01000125.1:0-81944 GCA_014839625.1 Penicillium ucsense | reverse complement strand
TACTACTACTACTACTACTACTACTACTACTACTACTACTACTACTACTACTACTACTACTACTACTACTACTACTACTATACTTTTACAGTACTGCCAGTGCACAGGACCAGGGACAAACAACCGGTGCGGTGGTGAATGTTGACTGGTCAGTGACTCAGTGCAATGTGTATGCCTACCGAGTTACCAACCTCTTAACGTTAACCCACCCATGTCAAAAGTAAGTCGACAATACCAAGCCATCCTCCGCAAAGCTTCTAGCGTGTCCCATGAAGAAATGGCCAAGGTCAAAACAAGCGACCAGAAAGCTGCAAGACAGACTCTAAACGCAGCCAATGCAAGAGTTTAACCAGAGTCGGCCCAACGCACGACGAATATTAAGGCGTTCTCTAGAAACTTCTTTTGACTAGTTCTTCTTCCACTATAGGGCGGGTCACGGGTGCCTCGTGTCTGCGGCATCGCGTCGAATACACAACTAAATTACCTCGCTTCGACTTTGCTGCATGTTGTCCTCCACTTCCACGGGAGTGGTTGTTTTTGCCACGAACCGATGCACTAGTGTCTTGCCAGACTTTGAAGAGTAGTGTGACTGTGAAGTGTGGTCTACCTACATAGATTGCCTGCAGGTTAATGTCGCTTAGAACTAGTGTCTGGCTTCGGGGCAGACTCGATGGACTCATGGAGTACCTCGGAACCTCCGAGAGACTGGATCAGTTCCAGCTCTCTGGCTGTCCAGCACCTCGAGAAGCGGACAGAATCAATTCCAGTACTCTAGCTATCTACAGTAGTAACCACAAAAGTGGATAGAATCAATTCTAGCAATCTAGCTGTCTAGTAAGCACAGAAAGTGGATAGAATCAATTCTAGCACTCTAGCTGTCTAGCAACCACACGAGACACGAGCGGAGAGAATCACCAAGCACTGCACGGCTAAAATACACAAGAAGATCAGAAAGGCACTTCCCTTCACTTCATCCGAACCCAGTGGGTTCAACCCACTAGGTGACCATCCCCTCCCTCTTGCACCGTTCTAGTTCTAGCCTCCGCGGTTCTAGTCTCGGCTCTCGAGTCTACCGTACTTGCCTAGTGCCTGCATGAATCAGTCAAGTCACACAGAGTGGAGCCCAGTCGAGCCGACACCAGAGCACTAGAACACTGGAAAAGCCACTAGTCCCTAATCACAGTATCTCTTACACATGGAGTCACTAATTCTATGGGGGAGTGACATGCTCATGTTTGACATGGAACTGAGTCAATTGACCGACTGAACCGTGCGATGATAGTGTCTATGTGTCCAGCATTTTTAGTATTCGTGAGGCAGTATTGATTCTTGTTTCAGCCCAGTGTAGGTCTTTCTTCCGATTTCTCTCAAGGAATGATTGATATTCACATTATTAACATTACACTTAATTATGGTGTGCGCACTGGACATTCCCTATTCCATAGAGTCCCACTCCCGTCACCGTAGTCCATGGTCCATATCACTGATCTACTCTACTGATCTGCTCTATACTCCGTAGAGTCCGTACAGAGTAAGATAAACCCGCGACAATGACCACCACCGTCGTCATCCCCAACAAAGGCAAAGTCTATCCTTCGCCCTGCAAGGCCTGCAGGGCCCGCAAAGCCTGCAGAGCCTGCAGAGCCCTCCTTACCCAGTTTTCTCGCGCTCGGAGCCTCCAACCTTTTTTTTTCCCCGATTTCTGCAAGAGATCCTCCCTGTCACTTTAAATGGCAACTTGGTGGGCTTTGTCATGGGAATGATCCCGTCGGATGTTCTTGTTTGGACATCTAATGATTGTAAATCGGTAATGGTCGCCGAGGTTCTAAATTCGTTTTTCGAGGTGGGACCGTAGTTTTCTTTACTCGGAGATATACAGAATTCACTATCCAGAGAATAAGTACTAAGTACTCCTGGGCCTTGCAGCAGAAGTGTTCGTGAATTACTAAGTAGTCGTGACTTGATATATGTATGATCTCGGATCTACGTCTCATGTACCTACTACCTGGCTACTACCAAATAGTCACTAAATACCGAAGTTATAACTGTTAGTTAACTAGTACCAACTTACCAAGTGTAAAAAGCCGGAACGACTGGCGCCCAAACTCTGTCCGTTCCGCACTCGGCTCGAATCTGGAACCAAAAGGTTCCCGCTCCGATAGTTGGCCAACGTCACTCCCTTCCTTTTCCGCTTCCTGTGAGTGGTGGTGTGTTTCTTCCTAATTGAGGGCGAACGGTAGAGTTTATTTGAGTTATCCGGTGTCAGCGAATTTCGGGAACAAGTTTGGAGTTTTTGGAGTGGGACATTAGAAGAAGTTCAATCAGGTGGCTGGTCTGCACAGGAATGGAGAAAGATAGCCGGCACCAGGGTTTTCTAGAAGGCTTAGTTTGGAAAGACTGTGGTGATCGTGTCGCGTGGGCTTTTTCCTTGGAATTGTGCTCTGCTCGTCTATTATAGGACTAGGTCGTTGTAGGCAGTTAGGCACTAGGTAGTAGGTACTAGGTAGTGGTACTGGTAGTAAGGAGGACATGTATTCCGAACGAAAGCCGAGTCTGCGTCGATGTGCATTAAGTTCATTTACTGTATGTTATAAGTAATTAAGTATAGTTTAGTATACACTGAACAGTGAACACTCTATGTTGCACCCTGTGTAACCCGTAAAGTTTACACTGTATATTTCACTCTACGAAGTAAAAACGTCAACATAGTACGTAGTACGTACAAAGCTCTCTTATTGATGACTCCTACACAAGTCCCTGATAGTTCCTGGATAACCCCATCTTCCAACCATTCGCATACTCCCGCCTCTTCCTCGGCACCCAGCAATGAACTTCTTGAATCTCCAACCTGCCACACCCCATTCTGGAATTCCTGGCGCTAAAGGCGGGCCTCTAGCCGATGCAATGCACTGCCATGCGCCCATGCCATGCACCCGTGCGCTGAAACGAGGGCACGGGACCCATGCCGCCCCCGATGCCATGCAGTGCGGCGCAGGCCTCTGCATTATGCATGCGCCTTGTGCTAGGGTCTGTACTTTGCTACTCCTACTCGGGGAGTAGCTTGCACTGTTGCAAAAAGGGTGCAGGGCTGTCTTGTTCTATGACTGGGAGAGGGGGTTTCGGGGACTAGAGGGGGAGATGGAAGGGTTCAGTCCTTTTGGTTAGTGGCGTCTGTTAGGATTTGGACGAATGGACTATCTATGCGGTTCTGGTACTGTGGTACGACTAGGTAGGTAGGTACTTTGGTAGGTAGTGGACAAGGAAGTACCTTAGGAAGGTACAGCCTGTTTGTTATTTGACTTTGGAGGTAGTGATCCTGGTATACAAAACTTGACTCCTATGGTACTACTGTGACCACTGGCCCTCCAAGTCAGATATTCGTACATAGTCTGGAGAAACGGCTTCAGTAGGTGGTAGAGTACTAACTCAAAGCGCAATCATGCAAATTGCAATGTACATCTGCCAATGTACAACCACCTAGTACATGAGCGCACGGGTACAGCATCCGACAAGTGAGTTGAGTCGTCGACAGGACAGGACACGACTAGCCCGGAAAGAGCCAGAATTGTACTTTACTCGACTATGAGCTCTAGTCAGGCGAGCCGAGGAAAACAATAACCCCAGTCTCTGCTTGTCCAAAGTCCTACGAAAGTACTTTGTGGCTGGGGCTGGCTGCAATCTACATAGCACTGTAGTACCATATAAAGTGAGCATTCAGCATTCAGCATACTACTGCATCAGTGCATAGTGCATAGTGCATACTGCATACTCATAGTGGCTTACGATGGAACACCTTTCATAGCCCGGCCATGCGCAGAACAATAATATTGACTAGCTCGACTTCTGCACTATGTAGCCACCGGCCAGTAATCACTGTAACTAAAAACGCCAATTATTATCATTATTCCAGGGTCTCAGTCTTTACTACCAACCTTGTTGATACTTTACACTTCCAGCATTAGTAGTACTATCTGCCCCCGACAAATGCTCGGAGAAAATCTTGATCTGCCTACTGTCCCACTTGCCTTTCCATTCTCTTCTTGCCCGGTACTTTGATGACGACATCTGCAGGGACTTTACGGATGGGACGATGGAGCCGATCTACGAGCCCTCGTTCTTCTGTGGTTTCGGGGGTTTCCACAGCGTTCTTCACAAGTGTGCAGGGGATCAAAGCCCTCCCACCCGGCTGTGAAAGTTGAGAATTGACCTTCTCAAGGCGTCGACCGGATGGAGTCTGAAGTCTGACAGGAGTCCCAGAGCCAGATCTCCTCCACTGGAGTGGATCCCTGGATACCGCCCCGATAATTGACAGGCTGGAGTCGACGCGTCCATGTAAATTGACTTTGTTGGTCCCATGGAAGGCTGTAAGTCTCAGCAAATTTCTGGACAGGATTTATTCTGTGGGTCAGGAATTGCGATAAGGCCCCAGTCGATCACAATACGAAATGTGGATGCACTGGCGTGATTCTCGCGTCCGCTACTGCTGTACCTTTCGTGCGGGATCGCGAACGGAAGCTCTACTCACCTACAGGCTACTGTAAGTGTAGTGTATGCGGTGGAAATGAGAAAAGGGCCTCGGTCGCTGCAGAGGCACGGCCCACTCGGGGCTTGCAAGAAAAAGGACAGACGTCTATACCATTGCACAATGCCCACTAGGCTGTAAAGGGCATAACTTCAAAGACAATGGGCCAGTCAAGTTTGGCATGTGACAATTGGTGATATCTGCCTTAGGCATCAAAACGCTTTGGGATATTTGATGTCCTGAAATATCAGGCCAACAAGTAAGACAGATCAAGCCCGGCACTTGAAGACACCGCCTTCCCCTTTGAACCGCACTCTCCAGTCTCCGCAGTCCACATCGGCAGCTCTGAGTCGGAGTTGTGCATCGCATCGGTTTGTGTGTGGAGAATCAGCTCGTCAAAAAGGTCCACGACTCCTCTTCCTCCCCTCACATCAGCACGTCAATCTTGTTTCCAGGCCCTGCGCCTGTTCATATGACTCCGAGTCTCTGACTACCCTATTGAAACGGTCATCACTTTCTCTCCATCACCAAACAATGCATCTCCGTCTATCCTCCCTCCTGGGACTTGGGCTTAGCCTCAGCTACCTCGCAACCGCCTCCCTGCTCACCATCACCATCCCCCCCTCGACAAACCTGCCCAACCCCCATTCCCTACCCGCATCCACCCACGCCACTCTCACCACGCTACCTGCCCCCGGCGCCGGTGATCGCGACCCGCCCCATATCCTAACCGCCTCGCTCACTCGCGGCGCCACCCTCGTCTTCCGCGATCTGCCCGCCGGTCATCCCGAGACGTATCTGTTGGACATC
Source organism: Penicillium ucsense (assembly GCA_014839625.1). Classification (NCBI taxonomy): domain Eukaryota; kingdom Fungi; phylum Ascomycota; class Eurotiomycetes; order Eurotiales; family Aspergillaceae; genus Penicillium; species Penicillium ucsense. The sequence continues at coordinate 76,612 of WIWV01000125.1, read as the reverse complement.
CGCGCCGGCGAGTATGTCTTTGCGCCGTATCGGGTCGATGTCGCCGCGGATGGCTCGGTGACCGGGATCTGGGAGACCTTCCGGGGGAATCCGTGGGAGAATCGCGGAGCGCAAAAGTATGTGGTGGATGTGGTGGCCGGCGAGGAGAAGCGGCCTGAGACCGCCGGGGGGGATGTCTTGGTGGAGGCGAAGTTGTTGGGGAAGAAGGCGTTTTATGAGGAGCGTGCTTCATGTGAGTTCCAGTTTCTATCCATGGGATTGGCAATGCGTCTTATTGGTTCTCTTTCTGGATACGCGGGGTCAATGATCGGGGTGATCAGATCAAGCATGCCCGAGTAGAAGTGTGCTATTCCATGTGACCAGGCAGATTACTAACTTCGATGGCCTTCAAGTCTCCCCGTTAAGCCTTCTCAAGAACCCAATGATTCTCATGGCCATCGTCGCTCTCGTTCTCACCTTCGGCATGCCCAAGTTGATGGAAAACAGTACGTTCATCCAAACAATCACACAGAGCCACTCCATCCACAGCGCGAATCCTCATATTCCCCTCCCCAACCCCCTCTTGCAAATCATCCTTCCTATTCACTGACAAAATCCCACCAGTGGACCCCGAGATGCGCGCTGAATTCGAACAACAATCTCGCTCTTCCCCGCTCACCGGCGCCACCAACAATGCCACCGCAGGCGGTGGCTTCGATCTCGCCGGCTGGATGGCGGGGACCGCCCCGAGTCCCATGGCCGTTGCCCAGGCCCGTGAAGCCCAGGAACGCGAGAGTGCGTCGGGTCGAGAGGCGGCGGCTGCGGCTGCGGGGAATGTAAGGAAACGTGGTTGATCAGATCGAGTATGCGACGACTTTAGATGGAGATGGCGGGTGAGATTCGAATTCGTGGACGTAATCATTGGACTCGTCTTGGATTTTACCTTGTCGTGATGGTTCAAATGCATATATCCCATTGTGATTCCGTTGAAATAGACTGCGCCTTGCGATACAAATTATATACATTCAATTAGGTGTGCGATTCTGGCTTCGTTCTGAAAGATAGAATTATATGCAGCTACAAACGATAGGGGGGTTGTTGGTTCGAAGTGGGCACTCTTTTTATCCAACACCAAGTTTATTTCCTTTCGTTAGGGAAAGGAAGATCGAAATGAATACAATATCAGATAAGCATGGGCAGTGCCTTGCTCATTCATTCCGCCAACTCATCAGTCAGATGTAGCTAAGAGACTGAATAGTGCCAAAAAGGAAGCAAGGCAAGAAAAGAAAAAAAAAAAAACAAAAGAAAGGTCGAAGCGATCTTCATGAGTCCAATCGTAAAGGCAAGAATCTCAAATCAAAAGAGAAAGTTTCCCGCCCAAATCCCGTTAAGCTAAGAGATAGCCATAAAAAGTCATCAAAGACGTAAAACATGAAAAGTGGTGAGCATGCAGGACAACGCTTTCAGGCTTCGAAGATCATCATCCTCTAAGGGGAGGAAAATCGTAAGACAGTGGGAAAAAAGAAGCATCAGCTCAGCGATCAAAAGTCACCGCCGCCGAAATCATCTCCACCGCCATAGTCACCTCCATAGTCATCACCGTAACCACCGCCGCCATAATCATTGTGGTCTTCCATCGCATCCGCAATCAACATACCACCCAACAATCCACCACCCACACCCAGCGCCGCCGCACCCGCAGTACCCATACCTCCTCCGCCAGTTCGGCGAGCCGGCTGTTGCGCGTACATCCCACCCGGTTGGGGTCCATAACCACCACCGTAGCCCATCTGCGGCGGGTACCCTGCATACCCGGGCTGCTGTGGCGGATATCCTCCACCATAGTAGCCACCCTGAGGCTGTCCTTGCGGCGGATACGCAGCGTACTGCTGAGGCTGCTGTGAGGGGTACTGCTGGCCGTACTGTGGACGCGACGACGAGCTAGACCCGCTGGCCTTGCCCATCAATTTGCTCAGGAACCCGCCCTTGCTGCGCTTCTGTTCAGGCATGGGACTTTGCGACGGACCCGGTCCACTGGCGCCGGCACTTGCGCCGTACCCAGGTGGTGCTTGAGAGGCATCACCGCCGTAGTAGTCTGATGCAGCGCCGCGATCGCCGGTTGCGCTGCGCGCCCGAGAATCTTCTTCGGCCTGGAGCTTGGCGGCCAAACGGGCGTCGTCATCAATGTTGTTTGTGGTGGACTGGTTGACTGTGTTGTAGGGATTGTTCGAGGCCATTGTTTTCTTGTCGTCGCCGGGGCGTCCGGCAGACTGGGGACGGTATTGATAATCGGCATTGGGTGGTGGGCCAGATGGGGCTCCGGATGGTGCGGATGGTGCTTCGGGGCGTTCCCATTGCGACTTGCCAGTTGCTGTGTTGATGTAGAACCTGTTGAGCAAGAGGGGAGGAGAATGAGAATTAGAGTCGCGGTGTGTTTGGAACATCAAGACATGCGCAGGGAAAGCGTGAACGTACCAGGTCTGATAGCGCTCGTCATATTGAGCCTTCCATCCCTCTGGCACGGAGGGCGGGGGAGGCCCCGGAGGCGGAGCGTGAGAAGACATGGGCGTAGATCGATGTGAGTGACAAAAGAGGGTAGATGAGCGTGTTTTATTCGCGACGTATTTCACACGCTGAATGCAAGGACAAGTGAAAGTGCAACGAGCAGGTTGATCGCGAGAGGAGAGAAACAACGGCAAGTGAGGTCATCAGAGTGCGGAGATTATATACGGGATCCAAGGAGGGCCCATCGAGAGGGATGGTATCATCGGCGGGGCGCAGGACCGCATGGAGCAGTACGCGGCCCTTCGGCCAAGGCGACAAGCAAACGAAAGTAGCCTTCCATCGAGGGCCAAGACTTATGTAATACGAGGCTGGGCGGCCAAGTGGCCAATCAGCGGAAACCATCTTGATCAAGTCTCGGGGATCAGCTTGAGGCTGTGTCAGCCAGTACGTGTGGCAGTGCTGATTTGTCATCTACCAGAATGGATGGAGGGATCACCAGACCATTTGATAACCTCGTAAGTTCATGCGGACACGATGATTTTGAAACGCGTGAGATGCTTGGCCAATAATAAAAGATCAACGAAATGCAATCATACAATGCAATGATTACACAAGAATGCATGCGGGAATAGATGCAAGCCAATCGGCACGATCACGAGGATCCATGCATGCAATCTCAATCTTTGTTCTAGAAGCCTTCCTAACATATCCATTATACTTCCGAGCACAATAATCTTATGCATCAACGCCTTTATCTACACAAGGCCAACCACACAACATATACAGGGGGCATTTCTATATGACCGTTAAATCTTTCAAGCATCCTCCGTCCATTGGGCGTGCCCTGCGTTCATCTTGGAGCAGACAACGCCTGGCTGCACTCACGTAAGGTGGACCTTGACACAGTATATATGTAAACCAGTACATGCGTGCAGTAATACGCCCGGCAATGGCCCTTGCATGGCTAGGGCTTACTTAGTCAACCACCGATACATGTATGGACTTCGCCTTCCAATTCAAGTTTCGACATTATACTGTTTAGCTAAAGTAGTACGCACAGCGCCGGAAATTGCCCCGAATAAGGTTGACCACACATGGCAAATAGTCATCTTCAAAAACTAACTCGAACGAATTGTCAGAATAGAATAACCTCGTTCTTGATGAGGTCATGATTCCTGACTTCAAGGGCTAGACTACGCTCTTGATAGACAGGTGACAATTTATAACAATGAACAACCTTATGTATCGACCTCCTCATATCAATAGTATAAACGATCAGATTGAGATGCCTCCATAGACCCGCTCGGATTACTCATATCACATTCAACACTGCAGTACGCAGTCAACACTCATACATAAAATTGCACGCTAGAACGAGTCAATCATAAAAGAACCATATAGAGATGTGACAATTCTTCTCTTGCCAGGTCTCCCCTTCACAGCTCATCGGGGCTTAAGTTGGCGTCAACGTGCCCGCTTTCAGGCCACCAGTAGTCTTCAGAGTCTTCCTCTGAATCCTCATCGAGGACCTTGATCACGGGGGAGAGTGAGACTACACGGGACCCTGGATGTTCCACAGGTGCCTCGGGCAAGTCCACACCCGACTCTGCGAGAGCGACTTCAGGAGCCTCATCTACCGGCACCGGCACAGGAGGAGGTTCAGCGACGGGGTTCGAAACTGGCGCCGCGGCCGGGTTGACATTCGTGGCTATTACTTCCGTATCCGAGCCAGAGTCCATCGTCAAATCAATGACGGAGTCTTCAATCCGAGTAATCACGTGAATGCTGCGGCGATGAAGCTTCTTCCTCTTTTTCTTTTTGCTCTTTCGCCGGCTGGGACTGAGGGATTTGTGGCGTTGGGAGTCCTTTTCGATACCACCGTAATCTGTGTTATAATCACGCTTACGCTTCCGGGGACTCGCGTCACGACCAACTCGTGCCAGGCCAAGAGAACTATTGCGGGCGTGACGGGCACGAGCAAGATTGAATTGACACTGAAGGTCTCGACGAGACCCAGCATCGAGTTCGGGCCGATCGTAGATCGGAGGCCCATCAAATTGGCGAGCTTGGAATTCCCCCAACAAAGGTGTCCGCTTGATCTGGTCCGCCGGCGTCATCGGGGGAAGACCACGCGCCCATGCAGCATAGGGCCCCTTGTAGGAAGGCCCCTGAACAGGGCCGTAGACGGGATGCATAATAAGCTGTCTCGAGTCCAGAAGTTCATTTGCAACAGGGATCCCCGGCTCCTCGGTCGAAGCTGGCTCCGGCGCCGGCTTGAACGCAAAACTCGATTGGTCATCGTCCGCGTTCTCGCAGGTCAAGACATGAATACCGCCTCCAAAGTCACCGAGAAGAAGCTGCGACTTGTCGGCGGAGAAAGCTCCGCAAGTGATTCCGTCGTTGAGATGGACTGTGTTGGCGACAAGGGTATCCTCGGTCGATCGACGAATGTCCCATTGCTTGAGGTAGCCATCTGTAGCACCGGTGTAGAACTGATCCATCGTGGTGCCCCAAAGCGCTACACGTACGCCGAAATCGACCAACTCCCTAGCGTACAGCGGGTTGAGAGTCATGACCGATGGCCCATGCTGGAGCTTATGGATCGGTTTTTGATTGAAACGAGCATCCCACACGTAGGTGCTCCCGTCCGTACAGCTCGCGGTAACATAGGTAGAATCCATGGGACAAAAGGTAACCTCGTTGATATCTGCGGCAGCGCAGGCGCATTTACCCGTCACCACGGCCCGATCCCCCGATTCGATATCGTATAGCTGAACGACCGATTTCGATCGCAGGGGAAGGTTCATGGCCTGGCTGTAGGTACTGCCAATCGCAAATCGAGGCTGCGTTTGGTGCCATTTAAGGTCGAACATGTTTTGCGAATCAAAGCCGCGGATTCGGCACACCTCGACAGAGGACTCATGGACCTTCCACAATCCCAGATGACCGTTCTTGGCAACCTGTAACCTCTTCTTCTCATCCAGTTCATTATCGGGGATCTGTTCTGCCATGCCTCCGACAAGATATTGCTTGGATGCCGGAGCCTCTCCCCAACCAAGCACCGTTGGTCCGAGAACAATATTTGCTTTTTGACGATGGTCTCGCTTAATCTGCAGCGATTGTGAGCCGGAACGGTGATCGTTGAGGTTCCACAAGTGAAATTGATGAGTACTTCCGGTGGCTACAAGATGCGGCATTTGACTCGACACGCCCATAACCAAGACCCCGGAATCATGTTGGAGTGTCCGAGTACAATTAGGCACTCTTGTGGCGCTCAGATTCTGGGTATCCCAGATCTTCACAGTCTGATCATAACTAGCCGTATAGAAGGTTTGATCCACCCACTGGACTGTAGATACGGTCGGGAAAAGCCGCTCATCCGCCATGGCAGCATTCACCCTGCGAGGGACATTGTGATCTGGAAGCTCATATAAAGTGTTTTTCGGGATTTCCCCATAGACCAAGTTATTGGCGCGGTTGTACTGGTCGGACAATGCAGTGGACCCGGCAGCAAATCTTGTGCCATCGGGCGAGAATGTCACTGACGCCACATCATTCGACGCTCCCTTCCAGGACTTCCAAGGCTTCAGGTTGGAGCTCGCGGTGGCACGAAGCAGGTCTTGATTCGGCCGTGAACCGTGCAACTCTCGAGTCCATAAGAGCTTCATGAGGCTGCCTTTCCGCCGCGGCCCACGTGGAGACTGCTGTCCATCAGATAAATTATCCAGGTGCCCGCGTAATTGAGGTGTCTGACGAAGATGCAACGATGGACGAGGCGGGTGAGAAGGACGAGGGGCCGACGACTGACGAGGTCGCGAAGACCTCTGCCGGGGTGAAGCGGCCGATGGGCTTGGTTGATCAAAGACAGGGTTGACCGCCTCTCCCTCAGACTGGTAGGGAAAGTCAAGGGTGTCTTCGAAGTCTGCAGCAAGTGCTTTTCGAGATAACTTTTTGAGGTTGTAGTTGATGGGTTCGCCCCTGGCGCGAGATGACCGACGTCGACTCGGCGACGCAGAATGCATTGAGGGGGCTATTAGGCTTGGCTCGGGAGACTTGGAAGACTGGGACGAGGGAGACGATGGCCTGTAGTCAGGAGAAGACATGGATGATTGTGAACCCATCCGCGACCCCTGTTTTTTATGTGAAGTGGCTCGTGCAGGTGAGTTGTGCCGGGTGCCAGGGGTTAGACGATGTGCTTCGTCACTGGTCTGGCTCCGATTCGCATTCGATAGGGCAACGCTTCTTCTCAAATCGGCTGGCCGAACCGTTGCCGGTGTCACTGGCCTGCTAGGCTGCGCTTGAGATATCGAAATGGTGCTCTGTGGTGCGACTTGAGAGCCCTTAGCGGTGATTGTTGTAAGTACATCGTTTCGAGCTGACCGTTCTTCTTTGACCGGAGTAGTGTCCTTTGTTATCGGGTCACGCGTTGCGATATCTGTCGGAACGGCTGTTTGCGTCGGGGAGGGCCGTTGAACACTAGAATGAGGGAGCGCAGATGAGATGGGGGGAATGCCATTTCCCAAGGCAATATTAATCGGCTTAGGTTTGCTGAAGGTGGGCGTCACCAGAGGCACTTCTTCCATCATCGACTGCGAGGGGACCCATTTTTGCGCCTTTTGCCCGAATCTGTCATTGTTCTCAGAGAGGCCGTGCTCCGCTTGATCTGAATTCGGCATCCGCGGTGGCACGGGCGAGCCATATGTATATTGCTGGCGGAGCCGCTCCGCGAGAGCTTCCAAGGCATGTACGTTCGAAAAATCCAAGGTAAATGCCGGTAAGCCACATCGGGGAGTCCCACGAGTGAAGTAGAGAGAGTGATGGGACATTTTAAATTCTCCGTGTTGTCGTATTAAAGCAATTCAAAAGGTATCTGCACCAGTGGCCGGGGCCTGCTTCCTTTCCCAAGTTCCGTCACCAAGCCAGCATGCCCTTTGACCGAAACGAAAAATTTCAGTATTCCATCTGATGAGCTGATATTACCGCGAGGACAAGCCTCCACCTGCGAAGGGCGTCGACAACGTTGTGCGATTCTCGAGAGCAGACCCGCGGGACGGCAAAGTAACAAGCGTAGCGTTTGAGCTCCTTGCAAGTTGTTTTAGGTAGACTCGATTCAGTTGTAAATATCTCTCATTCGCATGACCACTCGAAAGGCGTATGTATTGTCAGGGTGAGCATTTGATAAATCTGGACTGTCTAGGGCAAACGATGCTGATGTCTCTTGGAGGAGCTCGAGAGGGTAAGGAATTGCGGGCGAGAAAAGGCAGTCTAGCCGTGTATGTTATCGACTCAGGCCCGTACAAAGAATCTCAGAAGCACCGGAGGAATCAGTGGATGAGAGGAGGTAGTCAGTTATTGGAAACGAAAATAATCACGCACAGCTCAACGAGAAAAAGTGACTGCGAACAAAGAACTCGGCGGAGCACAATCGCGAAAACGCGCTGCGCGGAGACGGCGCCGGCGGGCGGTGAATATCATAAAGCGGGAAAGTGGAGTCGTCCCCGTGCCTGCCAGGTACGGTATGGATTTGATCGATGCAGTAAACCAGCGAGGTCATATGTATGATTTACTATAAGCTTATATGGTTGACATAGGCACGTGCTGATAGGTATGTCAAATTCGCAACTATTGCAGATGGAAAGGGAAGCATGGCTCAGCTCTTGGTATAGAAAAAAAGCATTTAAACCCGTTCGTCACTATTCCCAATCCACTCAGAAAACAAAAAGCTCTGTATATGTACATGATAATAGACCAAGAGAACTTGGTTAACACTGTCAGTCGCATCATTAGAGAGCGCACGCATCGGTATATCTTCTCAATCTTGGTAGAAAGTCTTACTCAGACATGACAGTATATATAAGAGACTCTTAGGAGAGGTCAAAACTCCCTCTAATTGCCCAGTCGCTGTTAGTGGAGGGTAATAGGCAACGTGCCTGGAAACCAAGGTATTATTGCCATGTGGGAGTGGAAGTCACCGCTGTGAAAGCAGGTTGATTTACTTGCGGATAGAGCGGCCCTTTCGCACGGAGATCATGGCATCATACAGCACATCTTTGAAGGCAAAAAGGAAAGCGGCAGTGATCGCACTCTGGGTAACCTTGGGACCGATACCTAATATTGAAAGTAGAATTAGGACTCTTGATCTTTGCTGACCTCCATCCTAGAGCCGGAAAAGAAGGAGACTTACCCTTGTAGAGACCGGTATATCCTTCCTCGCGAATGATTTTCTTCAAGCTGCCGTTGAGGCTCTCCTTAGGACCATCCTTGCTGGCCACGTGCATGCGGCTCTTGACGGTGATGTAAGGGTAGGTGATGCTAGTGGCCAGAATCTTGCCCAAAGCACCCAGGTAGAATGCGTCCTTGGGCGTCATCCGACGCCGACGCTCGACCAGGTTCTTCAGCTGCTCGAAGATAGTATACTGCAGGATGGGGTTGATCACCAGGATCAGAGCCGGCAGCACACCGGCGAACAGAGCCTTGGGACCCTCATCCTTCAGGAGAGCCATCAGGGTGTTAAAAGTCGTAGCCTTGAGCTTCTTACCTCCGCCAGGGAGACTCTGCTCCTCGGCCTCGGACTTACGAGCAGTCATGCGAGTGTTGATCACCCAGATCGGGTTGGTCAACATCACGGTGGCGCTGCCTGCGATCGCACCCGCGATCATGGATTCGACTGTCGTGAGCTTCTTGGAGGCGCGACCGGCCTTGATGGCAGCCTTCTCGAAGGCTGCGCGGGTCCATTCATACCAATAGTAGTATACAAAGTTGGTGACACTGATTCCGAACAGGGCGGATTCCAGCCCAGAGTACAGACCGGAAATTCCCTCACGTTCGATAATGCGTCGGACAGCGTCAAGAGTTGTCGAGTGTGCGCGCTTAGATTCGACTTGAGCTCTCGTGGACAGGGTGATGAGAGGGTATCTGCCGAGTGGAGACCATTAGCAACAACGCGCGAGAGACACGAGGTCGAGAGTATGGAACGTGGGGTAATTATTGGATCTCGTACGTCAGGACCATGGAGAGAATACCACCTCCAGCACCTGCGAGCGCGTGAGCAATGTTGTCACTCTGCTGCACTGCAGCCGAGGGCGCAGGCTTTGCTGGTTGCTGAGCTTGAGACATGGTTGTGGTGGAGATCGATTGGGAAATTGATGTGTACGGAAACCCGGGGTAAGGTGCGGGTAAATTGTATTGTCGGATCGGTAGACGGACAGGTGCTAGCCCAGTGTCTTATGCCACGCAAGAAGATTGTGAGAATCGAATTTGACAGATGAAAAAGGGCAAGAGTTAACGTAAACTGAAAAGGAGCGGATCAGTCTCAAGAAGAAAGGGTGGTTCCAGAAAAGGGCGCGATAATGTTTCGGCTTGGGGAAGTAAAGGAAGAGAGGGAGAGAGATGAGTTCATGACGTTTTGCCGAATCAGCTGTGCCTCGGCTCCTCCACCACTCCACTCTGTACTGCGACTCCGAGCCGCCCATCCACAGGGAGCCTTCACAAGTCACGTTGCAAACGACCGAGATACCGGGGAAAGTCGATGACTAAAGCACGACTCCTTTCCTGAAACAGTCTGTTGACTCCGGTCGTTCCATCTCGATGGTAATATAATGATGACAGCAAAATAGTGAAACTGTATGATAGGTTAAGACTTTTACAAACATTCAACTAATTTATTCCCGGTATTATCATTATTCCCAGCTTCTTGGTACATCTAGGGCAAATTGAGGAAATGGAAGTGGTCACGATAGTCCGGGGATGACCCCCTTCGCAGGTGTTTCGGCATGTGATCCTCCCTGGGCCTTGATCTCCTTCTGCCCCAGTCTGGAGGGCATTGACGAGAGTAAGAGCGTGAGGAACATGGAAGGAGAATCTCATTTGCAGCTCAAGTTCACAAACCAGCAGTTTTGCCCTGTGTTCACAGTCCATACTGGTCGATTGTTACGATGTGATCGCGTAGTACTGGCGTGGTTCAGGAGACGAGAGTCATCTTGTTTGTTCGATGGCGCTACTGTCTGGCTTGTACGACTACCGCGATTTCATCAATGGGAAACGGAGGCAGACACAATGACAAGACATTCTCTGGAGTTTCCAACAAGTGTAGCTCATACAGGATTTTCCTCAGAAGGAGAAAAACAAAGACAGAATATCAATCGTGAAAACCCGCGAGGATTTCGCCATTAGTTCATTCCAAAATAAATGAATCTGACCTACAGGATAACAATCAAACAAAGGGCCAGAGAAATAGATACGGCCAGAATGAGGAAACGAGAAAAGAAGAGTATGAAGGGGAAAAAGCAGGAGGAGTCGGGGAATTCAACACCGTCGGTAATCACAAAAGCAGACAAGCAGTGATAGGCCACAGTGCCATCTAAAAGCAGGAAGAAAGGAGGAAGAAACAGGGATGGAAGGAAGAGCAGGCCGTGGGACTCGAACCTGACAAGTCTGTGGTGGTCGCCCGCATTGTCTTTCCGAGTATTGCCGTTCCTTCGTGAAGTAGCCATGCGCCGAATGGAAAAACCGTCTCACGTACTGAGTCCATGAGCATCTAGCAGCAGCCGCCTGCGGATCCAGACTGGACGCCCTGACCTTGGCCAACCTGCACGGTGGGCTTGTTGTTGACGGTCGCTGTTCCCATGCGCTCCTTGATCTGACGCGCCATCGTCAAGAAAGCCTGCTCGACGTTGGAGGCGTTCTTGGCAGAGGTCTCCAGGAATGGAATTCCAAGGCTGTCGGCGAACTCCTATGGTGGGGGAAACAGAGAAATATCGAGTCAGCCAAGAACATAATATGGCTTCAAAAGCAAGTGTTCAGCTCCGGATCGATGGGCTTCGCCGCCGCAGAGCCGTGCAATCCCAGCGTAGGTCATCAGGGGCTGAGAGTCAACTTACCTTCGCCACGGTATACTCAACAACCTTCTTGTCCTCCATATCGCTCTTGTTACCAACAAGCAGCTTGTTGACACCCTCAGTGGCGTAGCGGTCAATCTCCTGGAGCCACTGCTTCACGTTGTTGAACGAGTCCATATCAGTGACATCGTAAACAACGCAGATACCGTGGGCACCACGGTAGTAGGAGGAGGTGATGGTGCGGAAACGTTCTTGACCGGCGGTATCCCACTAGAAACATCGGAAACCCGGTTAGCTCCCGATCACCATAGCGCCATCCAAATACTCCAGCTCGAAAGTGGGGAATACGTACGATCTGAAGCTTCACAGTCTTGCCATCGAGCTCGATAGTGCGGATTTTCTGGTCGCTGCGTTAGCACCGGGAAATATTTCTTGTCTCTCGAATGTCACAAGCCGCGGGGGACAGCTACGCCACGTACAAAGTCAACACCGATGGTAGAGATGTAGCTCTCGGTGTAGGTATCATCGGCGAATCGGAGCAGCAAGCAAGACTTTCCGACACCGGAGTCTCCGATGAGAAGGAGCTTGAAGAGGTAGTCGTATCTATTCCCAGATTAGTGACCCGTAATCGGCGATGCGGTGATCGTTGTGATGTTGTGAGATCGCCATCTCTTGGTGCAACTCTAGATCACGACTTCACGTTAGTCAGAACTCTCTTGTTGTTGTGGCCAGGTGGTAATCAGTAAACACAAAGAGGAAGTTGGCGCCCCAAATAAATTATAGGAGACAACAAAGCGGTTTCCGATAAAGACAACTCGACAGGAACGTAATACTCACCACTCGGGGTTCATGGTGAATTAATGTGAGAGCAAAAAGTTTAGTGAGATTGCAGGTGAGTCAAAGGATGAGCAAAGAGGGGAGTCAGTGGGAGATGAAAGCAAAAAGTGCTCCGGAGAAGATGGTCTTGGTGTTGAGGGGGGGTGTGGTTAGCGGAGGGGACTGAATGATGAAGGCCTGAAATGATAGGAGGTGCAGGAGACCAGATGTACCTGATGCGCAGCTTTGGTTTCAGCAGTCACCTGCCTCCACCGCCTAGGAAGGTACATCGCTATACATAATGACTACAGTGTCGAACAAGGTATTGCATTTCTTCTATTATGCCGGTGATCAATAAGTGTTTCGTATGATATATGTAGATTAGTAGTTGACTAAATAAGGACTTGATTGATCTTGTTTTCGTCAGTATATGGACATGAAAATTCATGACCCCTTGCCTCTAACCTTCCGACTCAACTGCACTGCCCGCCTTCGCAGCTCCTCGTTGCAAGTGGATAGCATTTACGCTTGCTCTTAGATTTACGGGTAATGACGGCATGCGTCATTCATAGCACTTTGATTGTGGCTGATCCCGTGCACTGTTCCCTCGGCCTGAAGATGTCACGGTCCAAAAGCAAAGTGATTTCTAGCAGGTGACTGATCTAGCTTACGCAGCTGTTCACTTGTAGGTAGTAGGTAGTAGGTAGTAGGTATATCTGAACCTAGTATTGTGTAATTTTTATTAGTGTCAAGCTGTTGACATTAATATTTGGAAGAAATTTCACTGCCTTGTAAACATCGACCCTGGCCAGCGGTCCAAGTCAGAGGCTTACACATAGTTGTGAGCCTTAAGCCACTCCAAGACCAGAACCTCGTCGCGCTCCTTGTAGGAGGCGTTAGTACGAATGTGGTCTTGAACAATGACCAGGGCACGGTCATAAGCGCCGGTGTCCTTGCCCTTGAAGAATTGAGCAATGTCTTCGCCAATAGCGTGATCGGCAAACTTGGACAATCCCATACGGATAAAGCGCTCGAACACAACATTACTGGCTCCCAGGCGAGCTGAGACCGAAGTCCAATTGTCCTTCAGATACTCCCACAACAAGTGACGCATCTTGGAGTTGGCCGCCAGAGCCACAGCACCACTGTGAATATCCTGAATGGCAACCTTGTCAGAGAAGACGAAATCCAGGTAGTCTGTGACCAGTGCGGAATCTTGAGTACGGCCCATAGAGGCGAGGCAAATCTCCTTGCCATCAACAGAGTCGGTGCGCAGGTACTCGTCCTTCACGGCATCGTACTCCTTGCGACCACCCTCGGAAACGTTCAAGCTGAAGATCGCAGACCGCAGGTTAGTGTGGATGGCGCTCTGATCCTGACCGGAAGACCAAAGGTCGAAACGGCGCTTGGCCTCGGAGACAATACTGGGAGACGCAATGTCAGCTTTCAGAAAGACCTTTGGAGGACTTCATATCGTTTACCAGGGTACGACATACCTTTCGTGGCCAGCGTTTCCAGCCATGGAGATGAGCAGCTTGCGGAGTTGAATGACCAGGTAATCGTCATCGGCCTTGAACTCCCAGCCCAGACGCTCGGCTGCGGGGGAAGCCAGGTCGCGAGTAAAGTTCTTGAGTCCCTTGGCGACCTGCTCATTTTGCGAGAAGACGGAGCGAAGATTCGCGAGGGATGAGGATACCTGCGACCACACACTATACACAAGAGTCAGCAATTGTCATGTCAAACGGCTTGAACCGATTTCAAAGGCTCGAAATCCACCAGTGAAATTTCTTACAGGTAGTTTTGTTCTCCCTTGAATCCCTCCAGAAGCGCCAGCAAAGCGGGGGTATTGCCATCGCCAGAGACAGCAAGTGCAGTCGCGTCACCCAAGAGGCCGATCTTGTCTTCAGTAGTCAGAAGGTCCAAAGATTGGCCCAGCTTCTGGAGGCGCTCGGGGGGATAGTTGGTGCGATAGAAACCGGTCAGATCCTTGTTGATCTTGTAGAAACCATCTGTACCAATGTCTCCAATGGAGTCTGACTTCTGAGTCAGAGCGCGGCTGTCGACGTTGGCCAGCTTCTCGCCGGACTTGATACCCAGAGGAATCCACCAGGTAGTCTGATCCTCCTCGGGCTTGGCGTCACCGGTGGAGAGGAATCGGCTTTGGCGAACACTGACTTGACCAGGCTCCTCGGCGACCGTGACGACTGGGAATCCAATCTTGCGGATCCAAGGGTCCTGTTCAAATGAAGAACACATCAGATAAGAAAGCTCCAGGAAGGATTATGTAGCCCATGATAAAGACTCACCATGAAAGTGTGAACATCCTGGCCAGATGCCTTGCTCAAAGCAGACCACAGGTCATTGGTTGTGGCGTTGCCTGGAGAGGGTCATGACAATCAGCACAATGCCTTTATCAAAGTATTTCCATGAAGCTGCTTACCGTATGCGTGAGACTTGAGGTAGTCAGCCACTCCACGAAGGAAGGTCTCCTGACCGAGGTGAACGCTGAGCATGCGAATCACAGAGCTTCCCTTCAGGTAACTGATGTGGTCGAAAATCTGGTCGACTTCCAGAGCGTTCCGGACGGGAACCTCAATCGGGTGAGAAGCACGGAGCGAGTCAAGTTGGAAAGCTTGTTGAACACCCTCAGCCTGGAACAACGTTAACAATGGTCTGAAGAGAGAGAACAGGATTACCTCGACGGTTACGTACAACGAACTGGGACCAAACGTTCCATTCTGAGAAGACCAAGGAAAGTCAGTCAATTGCTCACAGTTTTCTCTCTGAGCGGGTGGAAGTCTCGCTGTACTTACCGGGATAGAAGTGGTCAACAGCTAACCATCCGACCCAAGTTGCGAAACCTTCGTTGAGCCAAAGCTCGTTCCACCAGTCCATGGTAACGAGGTTACCGAACCACTGATGAGCAAGTTCTGTGTTCATCATGTCAGCTGCTACGCCCTCTGGAACTTCAAAAATCGCCCATTCGATAGAAAATCGAATCAACAAGTGCGTCCATACCATGTGCAACAACATAGGCGATGCGGTTCTTGTAGCGGTTGTCCGATTTGCCCTCGTCGAACAGAACAGCAGTGGTACGGTAAGTCACAAGACCCCAGTTTTCCATAGCTCCCATGGCCTAGGTCAGTCGGAAATTAGTAAACCATGATTGTATCGGTTGGCAATTTCAAGACTTTACGGAATACTCACAAATTCGTGCACAGCCAGAAGGTCGGCCTTGGGCAGAGGATACTCAATCTCGAAGATCTCGGAGAAGTAGTCGACGGTGCGGTGAGCACACTCAAGGGCAAAGCGAGCCTGGTCCTTGAGTCCGCGGGTAGTGTAAACGCGCACAGGAATGCTCTTGCCCTGGTACTTGCGCTCAGTCATGGCCTCAACGTACTCGAAATCACCAACAGCCCAGGCAAGCAGCTATAATTTAATGAACACGGATTGATTAGCCTCCCAAGCGACATCGTGTGATATTCTCGGATTAGCACCATCACTCACATAGGTACTCATCACGGGAGTCTTTTCGAAGGTGACATATTTCAGGTCAGAATTGCTACCCTCACGTTCCGACTTGATGGGCATGTTGCTGAGTGCCGTCTGGCCCTTGGGAACCTCGATTTCAAAGTCGAAAGTGGCCTTCAGATTCGGCTCGTCAAAGCAAGGGAACGCTCGGCGGGCATCACACGACTCGAATTGAGTGCTGAGCATGTAATAGTCGTCTCCATCTTTGGGCGTATCGGCACCAGCCTCGCCGACAGGCTTGTACTTGGATCGGTAGAATCCGGACATGGCGTTGTTCATGATACCAGTGAACTTGATATCGAGAACGACGTCTGAAGGAGAAAGTTCCCCGGCGAACTTCAAAGTTACACGCTCGGATTTCTGGTCATAGGTGATCTCGGTGGCCTTGCCTACAGAAGAGCCTTCTCGTCGGCGAAGCGTCTTGTCAGCAAGTTCCCTCCTTCTTCCCACTACATCTTTCGCGAAATCGATTCCGCTAGACGGGTGCCAAAGGCTCACCATCCTTGCCGGAGATCTCGGCACTTTGCACTTCGATTTCCTTTGTGTTCAAGACAATCTCCTTGGTAGCGCGGGTGATCTTCGCGTCGATCTTCACGATACCCTTGTAGCCCCATGAGCCGCTGAACTGCAAGTCGTAGAGAGACACATGGTAGTTGATCGGCTTGGCCCTAAATTGTATATGTTAGCTCAATTCACATGTTGGGCTGAGCGCCTTGCACTCTCTATGGACCAACGGATTGTCTGCGTCGCCAGCCAAACCCACTCACACGTCGGGCAGCGTTTCTCTGTCGTTGGACGCCATCATGCGAACCTCAGCAGAGCAATTCCGAATTGCTGTGAGGCCTAGTGATACTCCAGGAATGGGAACCGAAGGTCGAGTACGTGTTCGAGGCGACGTAGACGATGTGATTGTGGTAAACTTCCTCGGTGTCAACGGACTCGAAGAAATTCTGCAAGGAAGAGAAGAAGAGGAGGGGAAGGAGGGGAAAGCAGAGGAGGGGCGGAGAGCAATTTGTCTACCGCGGATTATGGCAACGCCAGCGCGTCTTGACGCCGCAATGGATCTTCTCCCCCACATCGGCGACTTTTTAGCGACGGCTAGTGTCGGGAAAGGTTACAGAATACACAATTCGAGATTTCAAGGCGACACAACCGGCCCGTTTGTCGTGTGCATTCCTGGTACAAACGAGCAAATCGAGAAGGTGTTGCCTTTCGCAGACGGAGCTCCGGCGGAGCTTAGACCCTGCGCGGCTATTACGTGCCGAGCCTCTGGGGCCGTCTTCTTCAACCGCATTCCTCTTTGAGCTACGATCCAGAAAGCTTCAGCCCGCGCGGGACGGATCGCAATGGCTGATTCGGATGAGGAATACGTGGGCGGTGTCACAGATGATGAAGATGATCTCCAAGTGACGAGGACAGACGCCTCTCAGCCAAGGAAGCGAAAGCAGAGAGGAGCCGCAGAATGGGAGCTCTCTCGTACTTGGGAGACGCTAGTTGAGGGAGCTGATGGCACGATCAGCTCAACTGTCGAAGGGTTGCTGGAGGCCAGCAAGCGCAAGAGGTCAGTGAGAATGATCATAATCAGCAACCTTCGATACGAATTTTCCCTCTATGGCTCATCAATGCTAATTCTTTCGCGACACGAGCAGGCTACTCAAAGACACCACCCCTCTCCAGCGTGGTATCATTCGACATTTAATCCTCATTCTCGATCTCTCACAATCCATGGCCGAGAAGGATCTTCGACCCACGAGATATTTACTGGCACTGCGATACGCCCAGGAATTCGTCCGAGAATTCTTCGAGCAAAACCCCATCTCTCAACTCGGTGTTCTAGGCCTTCGTGATGGCCTTGCGATCCGGGTGAGCGACATTAGCGGCAACCCTACGGAGCATTTGACAGCGATTCAAGAATTGAAAACTCAGGATCCGAAAGGATTGCCGAGTCTTCAGAATGGCCTTGAAATGGCCCGCGGTGCCCTTTTGTACGTGTCGGCTTTTCTTCCTCGGGCTTCCCTGTCCTTACATCGTTGCCGAACATAGCTAACGTGTATACCTGCATCTAGCCACACGCCCAGTCACGGTACCCGCGAAGTCCTCGTTCTTTTCGGCTCTTTGCTCAGCTCCGATCCCGGCGACATTCATCAGACCATCAATACGCTTATTACCGACAAAGTTCGAGTGCGCATTGTCGGTCTCGCAGCGCAAGTGGCTATCTGCAAAGAGCTGTGCAGCCGAACAAATCCAGGTGACGAGACAGCATATGGCGTTGTACTCAACGAGCAACACTTCCGTGAACTCTTGATGGACGTGACTACACCGCTAGCGAGTCAAAAACAGACAGCAAGTTCGCTCCTCATGATGGGTTTTCCATCGCGCACAGTGGAACCTACCCCTTCGTTATGCGCGTGTCACTCACGGCCTTCTCGTGGCGGGTACCTTTGCTCACGCTGTGGAAGTAAAGTGTGTAATTTGCCCGCCGAGTGTCCTTCCTGTGGATTGACGCTTATCCTGTCCACTCACTTGGCGCGTTCGTACCATCATCTGTTTCCCTTGATGAATTGGGTAGAGGTACCGTGGCGTCGAGCGACAAGCAAAGCCTGCTTTGCCTGCGGTCTTGCCTTCCCCCCGGTTCCCCCCGAAGACCAGTGGTCGACGACGGAAAGTCAAGTCAAGGGGATGAGCGTGAGCAGTCGCTATCAGTGTGAGGCGTGTCAGAACCACTTTTGCATCGACTGCGACCTCTTTGCCCACGAAGTTGCGCACAACTGCCCCGGCTGTCAAAGTCACAGTATCCAAGCTGCGCCCGAGGGAATGGATACTGCTGCTTAGCGTACCTGCGTGGATTTTTCAAGGAACATTGCATAGCATGGGAAGGCGTTTGATTTCACGAGACCAATGGGAAATACCTGGATAGGGGGTCTCGGTGCTTTTTACCATAATCGCCAGAAAAAAATGATTGAAGTCGTACATTCTGCGAACAAGATAGGATCTCGGAAATGCATTCAATGTCAAGGCTCGCCCATTTAACACTGTAATTTGCAGCACGCATGTCCAGTTATGCTATGGACTATGGAGTATGGAGCGGTTACAGCGGTATACTTCCAAAAGCCTCGGCTAGATTCAGACCAAGACCAAATCAAAGCTTTACCCTTAACGATTCGCCCCACGTCTTCAGGTGAACCTCCGCCCTCCGCGCCGCATCGCCAAAGGACCACATGTAATTGTATCGATACATCAACCTGACATCCTCTCTCTCTACTTCTTCAGTCTTCACTGAACCAAACTACAACTATACATCTCGCCTCCGTCCTCAAATAAATGAAAATGACCGACTCAAGCCCTGTCAGGGACTTTGAGAGCCTCAGAGCATACTCATTCACATCTGATCCCGAATTTGCCAATGGTCTCGCAATCATCCTGAATCACCCGGGTACACCTGCCTCCGAGGAAGAGATCACACGCGATGATGATCTTGTTATGAAAGCAAAATGCTACTTTTTTTCACGGTATGACATTGAGATCCTCGTGCGGCAAAAAAAATATGAGAACATGAAAAAAAAAACTCCGGTACAAATACTCATTGATCCGGGCAGAAAGAAGAATATCACGCCTGCGATTGATTTCGCTGCGCATAAGGCTTGGCTGAACACTGAACCAGCAAAGACTGCTTCAGTGCAGGCTTTGCCAGAAGCATCAGATGAGCCATCCGCGGAGACGAGTGGTGAAATATCCCGTCCATCGGCTCCTGATCCGGCTTATCCAAACTCTTTTGCTCAGATCGTCGAGCTCATCACAACTGGTCAGCCGATTCCCGGCATTGAACAGATCCCGGATACTGTCTTGGAAGGTCATGACATCTCGAGTGAGAAGCCACGCCGTCGCAAGCCCTGGGAGAAGGATGAGGAGGGGACATCGTCACCAGACATGGTGGTGTCTGGCAACACCGCTTAATCATCTACTGTATAGAGCATGTAAGAGACTGATGGATGGATATGAATGTCATTTGATCGAAATTAAGTACTGAACTCTCGACGTGTATGCAATACAGCCATCATAAAAAGGTGTGATGTAGTTGATGGAATCGCTCACAGACGCTCAACGAAGGACAAACCAGAAAATGATCGAATCATACACCGAAGAAGTGGCACGCATATGAAGTAAAGTTGGGGCCGAATGCGACATGTAGGCGTGTGTGTCGAACAGGAATAAAAGCATTGTTGATCCAAACATCTCGAATCGACATGTGAGATCATAAGCGTATGACCTTTGCCGAGCAGAAGAACACTTCAACAACCGCCTCCAGACTTGATCATGAGATCCAATTGTATTGATACAGGACGCTTTCGGTGAAACGCATGGTATGGCTTTTGAGAGTCTTTTTTCTTTTTTTTTTGAGGTTCTTCTTTTTCTTTTTCTCCCCATCCTTCTCGTAGACCGTCTCATTGCTTGGGCGCAGGTTCACACTCACCAGAGGTGGCGTGGGACCCTTGTCGCACTGCGCCGAGCGTAATGACATCAGCGGTAGGCAGGATAGTTCGGATTCCACTGATTACCACGATGGTAACGACTATTGTTAGGGGCAGCTGAGCCGAACCGGTCCTCATTGAAGTGGCCGTAGCGACCAATTTGGACTCCTGTTCCGGGCCCTGGTCGGGTTGCATGAGAAGGATTGCAACAGAGCATAGCCACTCGCGAGCCAAACTTGGAACCTCTGAGAGACACCATGTGTTTACTTTTGAGTCGCTGTTAGTAACTTGAGAGGCTGAAGTGTTTTGGAGGACCTACCGAATGTGACTCGCGACAATCTCATGCTGGTGGGAGGCAGCGTGAGTCAGGATCCACTGAATCAGGTAATTTCCGTACTGGTCACCAGCAACTGATGGAGGAGGTCAGTATATGAATCAGCTTTTTTACCAGCATTCGACTCACTGTCAATGAGTGGCATTCGCGGTCTGTCGGCACGACCGGTACAGACGCGACCTAAGTATCGATCCAAGAACTCAGTGCCTCCGATCTTCAGGCACTTTTCGATGATCTTGGATGCAAACTGATCCATGCTGTAATCGACAGAATGAGCAATCACATGCTCGATGGCGCGATTCTTGTCGTGAGGAGCACCATGCTCGCAGATGTGCTGAATGCACCAGTTCCCAAATTGTCCGTGAGCCAGAACATCAATCTTGTCCAGCACCTCCTCAATGGCCGGTCGCTTGGATATATGTCAGTCAATGTTACGCTCGTAAAATCGCAGGATACATCGTCGCAAAGCTTTAAGTCATTGATAGAAAGACATACCTTTTCTTCCTCGACACAGTTTTCGAAGATGTTCTGCACCACAAGACTTCCTGTCTCTCCCAAAGCAACCTCATGCCAGATACCTTTCAGTGATTCATTCACCTTCGTCATGATCTGTGGAGGCTCTCCACTCCATCGAAGCTCAAAGAGCTTTTGCCACACATGACAGGAATAACGGTGAACAACCGTTTCCTGAACACTGC
Organism: Penicillium ucsense; assembly: GCA_014839625.1. NCBI lineage: Eukaryota > Fungi > Ascomycota > Eurotiomycetes > Eurotiales > Aspergillaceae > Penicillium > Penicillium ucsense. The sequence continues at coordinate 55,443 of WIWV01000125.1, read as the reverse complement.
GAAGTAGTTCGTTTACCATGGTGATCTTGAACCCCTCAGAAACCGAGTCAAACGCTTTTTGGATGACATGGCAGCCGAATTGATCCATGCTTAGGCGCACCGTGTTCCCTCGAATCGCATTGGCAATGGCAATGACCTGATCCTGCGTTCCATGCTCGAAGCAGCGCTGGACAAGGAAATTCCCAAATCGATTGACCATCAAATGGTATGCCTGTTGGATGATGGCTTGAATGATCTCGAACTTTTGTTCCGCTGTACCTACTTTGAGCTTTTGCTGCAAAAAGATAGATGACTGCTGATCATTGTTGCAAATGATTTTCTCCACGATGTAATTCCAGTCGCAAGAAATGTTTTTGTCAAGGAGGCGTCTGTAGTTGAGTGGCTCTAAAGGCGAGACATAGGTTGGTATGGCAGACATGCCCGGACCCTGAGCATCAATTAGCGATCTGCTAAATCAAAACGACTACTGGGGGCGGAAAAGCCCAATAAGAGACTTACTGAAGAGCTCATCCAAAGAGAGGCGCTGGACCCGGTAGCGGTAAATTCTGAAGCGGTGGGACACAAAGTGGTTGCGCCAGGTGTGGTCTGGTATGAGGATATAGGATAACTTCCATATTGCGGGAACGCCATGGAAGAAGGTGGTCTTGCAATAGTTGTGGGCTTTGAGGCAGTGTCATTGAAAGCAGCCCCGAAAGTCTGATTGCTATGGGACGCAATTCTTGGAGATTGAGAGTATAACCCACGCGTCATGACTTGAGTTGGGGTAGCATTCAACGCTGGAAGCGTCGAAGGTTGCTCCGGGTGCTGACGAGGGTAAAGACCGAGTCCGCTGTTCGTAGGAGTGGGTGTCGTGCGAAGTGGTGCGACGTGATTCTGGGCAGCAGCACCAGTAGGATAGATCGATGCAGTTGCCCAGTAACGACTCGCATCCTGGCGCTCTGGTGAATGGTACATACCAGTGGGGTTTGCAAAAGACCCATCATATGGACGCCCAAGCTCATTCGTTTCAGGAGCTTGCTGATCATCTTGAAGTAGCCGTGCACGCAAACGATTGTAGGTATCGGTAGAAGCGGCATCGGCTGCATCGGCCTGTGGACTGTTTGTGCTTGCCCAAGGAGCATGATCTTGGCGGAAGGCCATAAACGCCGCTCTCTGCTGGCTTGTCAGAGTCGGTTCGGTGATATCTCGAGGACTGAAGTCTGCCTCCGATAGAGGACCAAGAGCTTGATCAAGTGTGTGTTTCATGATACGGGTTTGAGCAAGCTCTTGTTCCTGTAAAGCGATCTTCGAATTAGCCGCCTGCAATTCTTGTTTGAGGCGAAGAACCTCAGCCGCGCTGTCATTCGGGGAGCGATAATCGGGGGCCTCGCTCAGCTTTGAGCCTGATAGAGCTTCATTGGGCTGTGTTGTTTGCGAAGGATGAGCACGCTGGCCAGAGTCTAGATGTCGTGAAGGGTAGACATGAGGGGAAATCTTGTTTAGAACCTGATCCCCATTCGAAGTTTGTCCATGACTGGATTCTCCTTTGACATATCCTAGACTCGGCTTCTGTAGTTGTCAGTCTCCGAACAAGGGTGATGTCTAGACAACAAACTCTGACTCACCTGAATAGATGGCGACTTGACATCTCCGCCAGATACTCTCACGCCCAGAGTGTAGCTTGACGCCTGGCTGGCATCCGAATGAATGTGACGGCCGATTGCATGCTACCAGTCATGTCAGCCACTTCAAGACCGAGTAGACAAAGTTAGAAGATCACTTCAAAGAACTTACACCGAGATCGAGATCATATGAGAGATGAGACATTTCCTGACCTCCATCGTGGGGCAGAACATTGGCCATCCGGGCGACCATCGGCTGTCCACCGGCAGCAGCCATCATGCCGGGACACTGCAAAGCTGGAGACAGCCAATGATAGATTGTCAGGTGAGACGTATGGGAAGCCGATGAGATGATGAAGGGTAATAACCAAAAAAAATCACTTAAGATGAAGAGACGAGATGAGTAAAATGGGGAAAGGGAGTCAGTCAGGAAGCGAAGTATTCGAAGTGCAGTAGTTGAAATGGGAAAGTGTTGTTGCAGAGGTGGAAAGAGGCGAGAAATCAAAAATCCACAAAAGGGAAATTAGAGAGGCAAGAACGACCTTGACGCAGCCATGCATTTTGATCTACCGGCTTGAGTCAAGCCGGGATGACAAAACTTGGAAGGCAGCAACCTTGCGCGAGTCAGGGTGTCCTACTGTATACAAGAAGTTTGCGTGGATGTCACATGCTTGCTACTGGAGCTCAAAAGACAATCTTTGATTATGCTTTGGGCCAAACAGTACACAGGATGCTAATTTCTATCCACCGGAAGGTATCACCCACGGGCATCATCTTTGGATGAGTGACTCAATGACGCAGCAGGACATACTAGCAATGAAAAGCTATCATTCTCTCTTTGTCTTTGCTCAAATCACTGCGAGCCAAGAGGAAGAACCACACAGATCTCCATACGGTTTTGTTGCAAGCTAAAACACAGCTTTCATTGCTTGATACGCCCTGCTCTTCCTCTCATGTAGCTTAGAACTGCCTTTTGTTTGATATCCGGCATCACATCGTTGGAAGATCCGCTCTGCCAAAGGTCGGTCTCACGGATGACTGAATTCACGCCAATGTACCACCGGTGGGCAATCAATTGTCCAAATCGAGATCGAATGCTCCATGCCAATTCGGCAATACACGGCCGAGCAATCGTCCAAACTATGCGGTTCACCCCAGACGGGATCAAGGTTCGGTCGACGACTGCAGTCTTGTGGGTTTTCGGTACTCTGTGATCTTGGATCCCGGTCAGTCTACGAGAATGCAGGATACACACTGCAGGGAGTTGTGAGCAATCAATCATTCATTCATCTCAGGTAAGTCAGTAGTATGAAGGGATGATTTATGTGTATTGATTCTTGACCTGTCCGGATGACTGGTACGCTACGACACCTATTGGAGAGCGACATTCACGAAGCATATATCTGCTGAAAATACAAACAACATTGACTAGACGACGATTAACGATAGAATTTCCTAACACCGATTATAAGGGAGCTTATGAGAAACGACGTTTGCGGCCTCTTTACTCACCTTCGGACCTTAGTCACGACTTACTTCCGAGCATGCACGTTGCAAGAGCGAAGCTTGACGGAGTGCTATGAGTCCTCTTTTCTAAAAAGCAAAAGCTAGTCTACTTGGTCATGCATTTGTACTGAGCAGACAGAATCCTAGTCAGCTGTCGTTCAGCAATATGCGGGCTTTCATCAATGGCAAGATAGCTTCAAATTGGATGGTAGGTATAGAGATCGATGTCTTAAATAGGGCCCGGGCTAGACCCACTTCTCGGACAACCTGGGATCATGATTGCGGAGCGAAGCGACACTATAACAATACACAACCTTAGTACCTCCTTCATTGTACACTACCTACACATGGCCAGGTGGGCCAGGTCTAGACTCAAACAACATATCTCATTACTTCCACAATAACTAGAGCGGAAAACAAATCACCCTTGGAATCGGAAAATAGGAAAGTGGAATCGTCTGGGTACAGAGATAAGTACTCAGCGATAGTTAGTTATCGGGTTGACTACCTACCTTAACATGTATTCGTAGTCCAGCTCGACTGATGAAGGGTGCAAACATTGAGCTCACCGAGGCACAGCCTACTACCTAGCTGCTACTCTTGCGGAACATTCTTCCTCTGGAAATTTAATCGTCAAGCGGCTTAGTAACTATCTGCAGTCTCCAGTTGGATCAGTAGCTGACACGAGCTATTGTAGCCATTCCAGGTTGTGCTAAGAGATTTCCCCACTTTCACATATCCATGCTTGTTAGTAACCATCACATATGTAGAATCACGAAGGAACAAGATTCAAACATGATTTTTTTTTGCCCCCAAGTATATAGACAGAAGTCATGGGACGCCGAAGATCAGGGCATATGTAGCACTCCCAGACCCCCATTGAGTAAGGCCTCTTCTGTGGCTCTGAAGGAAAAAGTTGGAAATCCAGCTTTTGCTGCTGTTATGTCGCAACGCAACCTTCCAGGCAGATGGAAGCTTAAACTTGTCTGTTGGTGAGCCCGCATAATGACTGTGTAAATCTCGACGTAGATCGTCTATGCCTACGTGCATACAAGAAGCTTACCTTACACTTAACCCCTTCACAAGCGCTCACGGTGCCCTAATCGGGTGATTCAGCCGCTTCCGCGGTGCGCAAGTATTGTTCGTTGGTCGAGAACGACCATTTCTGCAGGATCATCTGGACCATCGACTTTGCCTATTTGATTTTCAGAAAACTCGGCTGTGACTATGATCTTGAGGGTGGTTCTTCTGCCAACTCCCTCATGACGAGGTCATTTCTGGACTTTCTTCTTTCTTTCTAAACTATCTTCAATTCGCCTCTTTGCCTCGTGTTGTGGATATATGTACAGTTGTGGGGGTACCTTATACATCAATCAATTTTAGCTCACCACAGTCCTGTTAGAATGGACTCTCTAATACTTCTGTGCTGTTCCTCACCACGAGAACGCAAGTCAGTATCGATAAATTGGTTCAGTAGTTTAGCTACAGTCATTCGATCCTACTGTTAAGATGATCGACCTCTGTTGTCTTCTTTGAGTAATAGCACAACGGAGACCTGCAGGTACTGTTTAAGTACCGTTAGGTACTAACTAGGGGTAGGTAACTACTACTATAGGTAAGTTGACTACCCGTTACTAGGAAGGTACATGCGCAACCACAAGTACCCGGTACTTGGCTGCATCGCGCCCACATCGATTCCGGCGGGAAACCCGCGATAAGCTTGGTGGCTCCGCCCCCGTTTCGAGGTAACTGAGGACCTGCAGTGTGCTCCATTCTCAATGCTCATTCGCCCACGCGGATTCGTCATCTGCAATCCATTTTCCCTGCAACTCTGGCCAGACACTCTTCGGAGATGCCAACGCCCCCCCTCTTGCCTCAATCGCGGATACCTTGACTGGCATTCTGCTTTGCTTTTGGGTAAGTCTGCAGTTTCTTGCGACATCGAACGACCGCGACTCTAGTGGACCCAAAGCACCGTCGACAGGGTATTTCATTGTTAACGCAATTCTCTAGCGAACGTCCCGACGACACAGCTGCGACGATAATGGCCACAGCGACAATGACCGGCCACGGGCGGAGACCCTCGATGCGACACCCCGAACTGCAGATGCCCACAATCCACTCTGCATCTCAGTCCACAAGTAGTCCCATTGACAAGTTCCCTCCATACGAAGATTCTCTGGACGCCGCCGTGGGGTCCACGGCTCCGACCACCCGTCCGCATCGAAGCCCCTCGGTCAAATATGCCGTTGGCGATCAATGGGAGCCACGAAAGAACGCTTCTTGGGCATGGGATCACCCTACGGGTGCAATGCGAAACTCGAAACACCGACCGCGCAAAAGTATCAGTGAAGCGATCACAACCATTCGCAATCGAAACGGAAGCGTGAGCGCCAATGCACACGAGCTTGCGGAAGCCTTGAAAGCTCCGGTATCATATCGACTCGTTGTACGTTGTCCACTCAAACTTTTGGGAATCTGACCGAGATCTGTCTGTTCTACGGAAACGATATGATCTCGGGTACCCTGCCCGTGCATTGCGCTTCCTTCCGCTAACACTTGGCACATGATGCAGGGTCTCTGTCTAGTGTGGTACCTGACCTCCGCCCTTACGAATACCTCCTCCAAGTCAATCCTGAACGCCCTCCCGATGCCCATTACCTTGACAATCATTCAATTCGCGTTCGTCTCCTTCTGGTGTCTGTTCCTGGTTTGGATGTCGAGTGTGATTCCCGGCCTTCGGCGAAGCATCCCCGTCCTCAAAAACGGGATTCGGTATCCTTCCCGCGATGTGATCTCAACCGCCCTCCCTCTCGCAGTCTTCCAGCTCGCAGGGCATATTCTCAGCTCCATGGCCACCTCTCAGATCCCGGTCTCCTTGGTGCATACCATCAAGGGTCTGTCTCCATTGTTCACCGTTCTCGCATATCGAGTCCTCTTCCGCATTCGGTATGCCAAGGCCACTTATCTCTCGTTGGTGCCCCTCACAGTCGGCGTCATGCTTGCTTGCTCGACGGGAATCTCTACCAATCTGTATGGAATCTTGTGCGCGCTCTTCGCGGCCTTGGTTTTTGTGTCACAAAACATCTTCTCAAAGAAGCTCTTCAATGAGGCGGAGCGTTCGGACGCGGAGGCCGCCAATCCCGCCCGGCGAAAATTGGACAAGTTGAACCTCCTCTGCTATTGCTCCGGTCTGGCCTTCTTCCTCACTTTGCCTATTTGGTTCGTCAGTGAGGGATATCCCCTCATCTCTGACTTTGTTCACGACGGTGTCATCTCACTTTCAGGGAAACAAGGATCGCTCGACCACGGCGCACTGGCTTTGGAGTTTGTCTTCAATGGCGTTTCGCATTTTGCGCAAAACATTCTGGCCTTTGTGTTGCTGTCCATGATCTCGCCCGTCTCGTACTCCGTCGCCTCGTTGGTGAAGCGAGTGTTCGTGATTGTTGCCGCCATCATCTGGTTCGGCAGCTCCACCACGCCAATTCAAGCGGTTGGCATCGCTCTCACCTTCTTGGGACTGTACCTATATGATCGCAACAGCCATGATGACGTGGCTGATAAGCGAGCGAATGCTGATCATTTTCACGCAAAGGATACCGTCTTGCCCTTGAATGTGCGGCACTCGAGCAAGCCGTGGGACTCGAATGGCTATGCTTTCCCGGGCATGAGGGCCTACGAGGCATCCAGTGGAAATGCTTCTCACTCACTGAATGCCTCGAAAAAGCAAGATGATGGTCCTGGCCGAGTGCGACCCCGAGGGGCCAGCGTGAACCGCAATTGGCTTCCTGGAACGAAGCAAGAATCTACATGGCAACCCAGTGATTCTACAGCGGCCGCGTGAAGAGCGATCGTTTTGCGCTAGTCTTGCCGGTCTTTGATAAATGTATCACCTCAATCTCATTTCTGCCAAGCATTTTGCTGCGAGCTCCTTTCATCAAGTAATGGTGTTTTTAGGATGTACAACCTTATGACGAGCAAGTACACATGGGTCAATGAAATTGTTCCCAAAGCATTGTCTCACTGACGGTCGAATGCTAGTATAGTAGTTGCCAATATCCCTTTGCCCGCAGGTTCATTGACAGTGACAGGTCAAAGGGACAATTCGTCGGACGAAGTAAACCACGAGGCAGGGATTCACAGAAAACGCGTCCCGTGCTTGCGACTTGAGCGAGACGCGACAGCGGTTTTGGGTGCTGGCCAATACATTTACAAGGACTAGAGATATTCAGTGAATGAAGAAGTTCGTGTATTTCACTAATGAAGCTCCAATTCCATCCGCCATGATCTCACTAAACTCCATCGTTGTGTTTTGGTCAGTATGTAGCTACCGTCGGTAAAGAACATGTCATCATCGAGAGACACCAGGTCAACCCTTGACTGCTCCAGTTCGGTGCAAATTCTGCTCTAGGACTATGTTGCAGAGGAGACTGGGACTGACAGCCCGGCATCCTACAATAAATCATGCCCAGAAATGAGATGATTTCCAGAAAAGGACGGGGCCAGCGCGACGGCAATTTAAAGGACATTCTTCCGGAATCAGTGTTTATCCGCGTAACCGAGCCAATGGCCACGAGCCCATATGGGATTTCCCAGCGACGCGGGAGAACCGTTCCTTAGTCAGCACTCAGCAGAGGTCCGGGATGGTCAGCACCCCAGCAGTTGGATTAGGTAACCCAGCAGATTCCGAACTTCTGAAGTGGTCGTGAAGCTCCTTCAACGTCAACGCTTGACTTACCCCCCATCTCTGCCCCAGTCTCTCCACTGCTTCTTTTGATCCTCCTCTTTCCTCCATATCCTTCCCCTCCCCAACATCGCTTTTCACAACACAATGCGGCCGCAGCTGTTCCGTGCGGCCGCCCGGTCTCTCCGGGTGCCCAGAGCCCGTGCCTTTGCGACAACAGCCCCTCGCACGGCCGAGGTGGAATTGACCATTGGTTCGTCGTGATCTGCAGCTGTTCATTCATTGATTGGGATCTGTGGACTAATAGAGGTGTGTAGATGGCAAGAAGGTGTCCGTCGAAGGTAATATGAGTCTGCTCAATACGCAATGATCAACAACTTACATCCTCGGTAGCCGGTTCGGCTCTTATCCAGGCCTGTGAGAAAGCAGGTGCTACCGTTCCCAGGTACGAAAGATCATTTGGACTGAGGTCTTTATCGGTATGCGCAGCTTGTGGTCGCTAACATGTTCTGTCCAGATACTGCTATCACGAGTACGTGCTTGATTGGTGCCCAGTCGAAACCTCCGGTTCCGGTGTATACTAACTCTGCTCCGTGAAGAAAATTGTTGATTGCAGGAAATTGTACGTTGGTGAACAGCTAATTGAACGCAAAGAATAACGCGAAATGACAGTTACTCACGCGCGTGGTTTTTATAGGTCGTATGTGTCTCGTCGAAGTCGAGCGCGCCCCCAAGCCCGTTGCGTCCTGCGCCTGGCCCGTCCAACCCGGCATGGTTGTAAAGACGAATTCCCCTCTTGTACACAAGGCCAGAGAAGGTGTGATGGAGTTCCTTTTGGCCAATCACCCACTTGACTGCCCCGTCTGCGACCAGGGTGGCGAGTGTGATCTCCAGGATCAGTCAATGCGCTATGGTTCTGACCGTGGTCGTTTCCATGAGGAGGGTGGCAAGCGTGCCGTGGAGGACAAGAATATTGGCCCTCTGGTCAAGACCTCGATGAACCGCTGCATCCACTGCACCCGTTGCGTGCGTTTCATGAATGATGTGGCTGGTGCTCCCGAACTCGGCACGACTGGACGCGGTAACGACATGCAGATCGGCACTTACCTGGAACAGAACCTGAATTCCGAGCTGTCTGGAAACGTCATTGACCTCTGTCCCGTCGGTGCTTTGACTTCCAAGCCCTATGCATTCCGTGCTCGTCCTTGGGAACTGAAGCACACCGAGTCTATTGATGTCCTCGACGCCCTGGGCTCTAACGTCCGAATTGACAGCCGTGGTATGGAAGTCATGCGCATCATTCCTCGTCTCAATGATGATGTCAACGAAGAATGGCTGAATGATAAGTCTCGCTTCGCCTGTGACGGTCTGAAGACCCAGCGTCTGACCACCCCTCTCATTCGTCGTGATGGCAAGTTTGTTCCCGCCACCTGGGAGCAAGCCCTTGCCGAGATCGCCGAGGCCAAGGAGAAGTTGCAGCTGCAGCCCAACGAGTTCAAGGCCGTCGCCGGTCACCTTGTTGACACTGAAACCCTTGTCGCGATGAAGGACATGGCCAACAAGCTGGGTTCCGACAACCTGGCCCTTGACCAGCCCGGCGGCAGCGCCCCTATCGCCCACGGTATCGACGTTCGCTCCAACTACCTGCTCAACTCCAAGATCTACGGTGTCGAGGAGGCCGACGCTGTCCTACTCGTCGCGACCAACCCCCGTCACGAGGCTGCCGTCCTGAACGCCCGTATTCGGAAGCAGTACCTGCGCTCTGACATGGAGATTGGTCTTGTCGGCGAGGAATTCGAGAGCACCTTCGAGTACAACCATCTGGGTGCGGATGTGTCTGCTCTCAAGTCTGCTCTGTCTGGCGAATTTGGCAAGAAGTTGGCCAACGCCAGCCGACCCATGATCATTGTCGGAAGCGCTGCTGCCGAGCACGCTGACGCCAAGGCTGTCTTTGAGACCGTCGGCAGCTTTGTCGAGAAGCACGCCAAGAACTTCAACACCGCCGAATGGCAAGGATACAACGTTCTCCAGCGTGCCGCCTCTCGTGCTGGAGCGTACGAGGTCGGATTCACTGCTCCTTCCCCCGAAGTCGCCCAGACCGCCCCCAAGATGATGTGGCTTCTGGGTGCCGATGAGATCGCCCAGAGCGAGATCCCCAAGGATGCCTTTGTTGTCTACCAGGGCCACCACGGTGACCGTGGTGCTCAGCTCGCCGATGTTGTTCTTCCTGGTGCGGCCTACACTGAGAAGTCTGTCACTTACCTCAACACCGAAGGTCGTGTGCAGATCACCCGTGCTGCTACGTCGATGCCCGGTGCTGCTCGCGAGGACTGGAAGATCATTCGTGCCTCTAGCGAGTTCCTCGGTGTTCCTCTACCTTATGACGATGTTGAGGCTCTCCGTGACCGAATGGAGGAGATCAGCCCTGTCATGCGCCATTACGACGTTGTCGAGCCCACATCCGTCAGCACCCTGAGCAAGGTTCAGCTTGCCGACCAAAACAAGGGTGCTTCGGCCACTGGAGCTCCCTTCCAGAAGGTCATCGAGGACTTCTACTTTACCGACCCTATCTCCCGAAGGTGAGTTTGTTTCCGCCCGATTTTCTAGCCCTGCATCTAGGTGTTCCATTCTGTTCCTCCTGATTGTGAAAGCGCTGACCTCTTGATTTACTCAGCTCGCCCACTATGGCTCGCTGCTCGGCCGCTAAGGCTACCGGTAACCCCGAAACCAACTTCATGGCCGCCGGTGAGATGTCTCCCCAGGCTCTGTACGGTTAAAGGAAGGATAGAAAGTTTTCAGCTATGATCTTCTAAGATTCCCCTTCTTTTATTCCTCTTCCCCTTCCTCTTCGCATGAGCTGCCGATCGAATCTTGTCTGTTTTCAATAATGGTTGCAAGGCGTTGTCAATATTTGTATCACACCAAATCTTCTTTTTTTTTCCTTCCCCTCTTTCCTCTTATCCAATGTACCGTTCTCCTCCTCCTTGTCCTCCTTCCATTATCATCCCATTTTTACCCCCCGGAAAACCTCGAGGTCTCCTCTCATCTCCGTCATCCTCCCAGAGGCGAGGTGCTCACCGCCGGTAATCCCCGTGGTCTATCACTCGGTCTCGTCTTTCTGTCTCCGGTCTTGGAAACCCTCTCGTCTTTTCGCGGGCAGGCCCTCGATCGGTTGCTGTTGCGGTTGCGGGTTGACTTGTATATAAAAAGCTTGGAAGGTCGATGAAATCTCAGTTCCTGATTGGATATGATAAGACGTCTCGAGTATTGCGAACTCGTGGAGTAGTGCGAGGTAGTCAGTGATGATGTATTTGTGCCTACCTAGCAAGATACGGTAGCTACCTTGGTTACGAATGCCCTGACGAGGCTCGGTATCGAACATACATTGGGGGTGGAAGGCGGCTTGTATATGAATAGGAGTGGAGTGACTGGTTTCCTTGGGTTGGTTTACATCGCCTTATCTTTCGAAGACCTTTCATGTCCACGTTGTCAGTGTAATCGATAAGTTTAAATATCATATTGTCGGGTCTGCGTCTACGTGATGCCGCGCAATACGACCTCCATAGAAGCAAGTCCACACTCCACGCTTCATACTCATACTCATACTCTCCTCCGACCATCCGTAACAAGCCCACTGATGTGATCGTTGAGTTCCTGTTACCAACAAAGTAATGAATCAGGACGTTGTTCATACTGAAACAATGCAACTGGACTGCCTAGTGCCTACCCCCACTCCTCAAAGCTCATCATCATCCGTCTCTCCCTCAGTCTCCTCGTCTGCTGTTCCCGTCGACTTTGGCACTGGCGGGCTTGTTTGTGATCTTGGCTGCTCTTGTTCTTGTTCCTGGGCCTGCGCATGTTCCTGTGCTCGTGTCTGTACGTGGGTCGTGGCGCCCGCTGCTCGCCGAAGGAACGGTAGGTTCCGGCGAGGTGGAGGCGTGGCTTCTTTTGAGGGGGCTTTCAGGTTCGGGTTACTTTGGTTGGATGGTGAGGCTTTTGTCGTGGGGTTGCGCCGGGTTTTGACGCTGTCTTCGTCTTGGTCGTTGTCATCGTCGGTGGTGGTGGCTTCATCTGCATCTGCATTTTCGTCTTTGGACCGTTTTGCGGTGGGATGTGATTTTGGTGCGAGTTGTCCTTCACTTTCTACTTCCTTGTTCTCCTCCTCCTCCTCTTCTTCTTCTTCTTCTTCTTCTTCTTCCTCCTCTTCTTCTAGAGGTTGTGGGGTGGATCTGTCATCTTCGTCTTCTTGTTCGTTCTCGTCGCCGGTTTCTTCATCGTCCATGGCGTCCGTCTTGTCTATGGCGGTAGGTCTCGGATCGAGATCCATCTTTTCGAACGCAGAATCCGAGTCCGAGTCCGAGTCGTCCTCCTTCTCACCTGCTGCTGCTCGCCTCTTCCTTGAGGTCTGGCCCACCTGGCGAGATACATTGTTTCGACTGTGAGCGGCAGCAGCCTGGATCTCGGCAACTGTTTGCGTTTGGAAAGCTTAGTTTAAAACGTCACGCTCTGGGAAAACTCTCAAGATGTGTACCCGTACCTCTGTTTGGATCCGGCGTTGCACAGGCCAGCAGTCGCTGCTGATTCCGAATCTTCAGTTTCTTCTCATTCAGAAGTTGGGCAAAGTTGGCTAGTAGTTGATTTTCATGCTGAGCTTTGGCTTGTGTGAGATCGGATAATTGCTGGGTCAATTGGGCAATGGTGTCTTGGGCGCTGCGGAACCGATCCGATAGACTGGTGACTTTGGATTGAAGCGTGTCGGCGCTGGCGGCGGCCAGACCGGTCCATTCGAAGAGAGCGATTTCTTGCTCATCGTCTTGTTTGAGGACTATAGAGCCGAGTCTTTGCTGTTGGGGGGATCTGTTAGAGATTTGATGGAGACCGAGGGCAATTGATTTACTCTCGACAATGGGGTATAGTGGTATTTGTTGCTGATAGCGGAACATCTCGGACTTACAGTGATCTCTTGGACTCTCTTCCGAATCGTAATTACAATCTCTTGGTCTTGACCTCCAGTGTCGCCGGAGAGACTAGCCGAGACTTCTATCCCGGTCGTCCAGGCTGTATCTTTGGTGGGAGAGTCAAGCTCTTGCTTGAGCACGTGAGCGACAATCGTGGTCCACTCTTCATCGGAGCCCTGAAAGGTTTTGCTGCGGAGGGCTTGTACCCGACTTTCGCGAACTGCATGACGGGATTAGTATTGATATAAGATATATTATTGTGAGAGAGAGGGGGGGGAGAGAGAGAGGAGAGAGCAGATTAAGAATGCCATGGCTGAACTTGGATATTGGAAATCCGACTCAAGCTATTCTTTCTTCTTAGTGATCGATCACTTACCTGATGCTGCGTATGGATTCTCGCCCTCCGTTCCGACGAGGGTCAGATCTAGAGGGGCCTGGCCGTGGCCCGTCGTGGAGACATGCACCAGGACGAAAGAATGCGGCTCGTCCGACCGCGGAATGCGCAGCACTTGGGGCAGGACCATGATAGAAATGACTCGATGAGGCTGATTGCCTGTGTTGTGGCTCTTGCGTGTTCTCCTTGCAATGTTCCGAAGAGGCTGGACGATGACGACCAAGATGATTACTGTATGATGTCCACAGTATTCGGCGAATACCGTATCGAGTCACTCTTTACGACGAGACTCACGAGTGAAGTACAGACACGATCGAGACTGAGAGTGCGGCTGAATCTGATACTGTAGCCAAGCCTCGCGTGGTCAGGTACGTGGCAGTCAGTGCAGGTGTGAAATGGACTGGCAGTCGAGGTAGTCGGTGACTCGGTAGACTCGATACTGCAAGCGTAGTAGTACGTTAGGTAGCTGGTGTGGTTTGGGCTCGACGATGGCGGGCAGAGTCTCTCCAGGTCCAACCGTCCACTCGGCGTTTGCACCTTTGCGCTTTGTACCTTTGGAATTCTCTCGAGGGCGGAGGGACCGAAGAGCCGCACGGGCTTCAGCCGACACGGTTGCCTGATTTGCAGAACCGTCTTGGCTTATGATGGCGGAGATGTGGAAAGTGTAGATGTGTACAACTACCCTCAAGACTAACTATACAGTATACAGCTATACACAGTTACACACACAAAGCAGTGGACCACTACTACATTCTGTACTATTGTACTACTGTACTAACCAAGTTAACTATGTTACTGTATTCTTGATCTTACATAATACGCAATGAGCGAAGTCAAAGTCTCAGGCCATCAGGCATTCCATGTCCCAATCCACTGGGTTCAGGTTCAAATGAAAGTGAAATCGAGAATCACTAATTCGAAAAGGCGTCGCCGAGCAACGACATCATCGACTCACGTTGACAAATTGCCGTTCCGGGTCACCATCGCACTTCTCTTTCGTGTCCGATTCACCTTGACCCCAGCCCCATCCCAGACACTACGGCGACTTGGACAAGTGGCTGATAGTTCCTTGAATCATTCTCTGTTTGGGTTCTGCGTCCAGCTCTCTTTTTGTGTCTTGAACAAGCGGTTCGAATAAGGGCTGGGCGGTACGGTCCATCAAGAAGAGATCGGCATCGTTGACTCTGATGGCGGATGTACCCGGAACTCCAGATGATGATGTACATGGCTCCATTCTGGTCAATGTCATCTCAGTCGCGCTCCAGGGTTTCATGTGGAGAGATCAATATGTCCAGCCACATGACCGCCATCTGAGGTCCTCACGTCCGTCACGGTCGTTCCCAGCCTAAACTGAACAAGATGGACCCGTACTGTAGACCTGGGGGCAAGCATCATTCCCTCATCATTCACTCTATCAGGGCCCGCGATAGATGACTACCTAGTACCTACTCTAGGTACTCGGCGTTTGATTGTCGATGGATCTCACGGGCTCTGGTGCTCCCGCTCACCGAGTTCAGTGCTATACATCATACGGAGAGAGTGCATGGATCCTTGAACAGGTCCTATTCGGGCCAACCGCTCGTCATAAGTCCTATTCCTCGGCCACCACCCGGCACACTGTGCCTCTTTCATGCGAATGGAGAGGAGTTCGTCCCACGGTCCCAGAGCTTCAGCTACGTTTGGTGTGTACCGTTTACCGCAGCGGATTACGACGGGATACGACGGGCTCTGTCGCACATGTCGCGTAAGTACAAGTTGTCTGCAACTCTGCACTCTGCAGTTCTGCCCTGGTCCAGGTCCGGCGAGTCCACGCCATCTGTCATCGACTGAGCATCGCAATTTTAGAGACCCCAAAGAACCTTTGACGCTAGTGAAAGCATGCGTCGTCTTGCCCGTCGAGTGGAGTCGCGGTGGCGAAAAGGATGGTTTCCCCTGGAGGCACGAGTCCACCCGTCATCCCCAAATGAAGCAAAATGTAAACGGATGACGCCCACCATCGATCCACCGGGAGGCAGTCTACTCACGGTTGGACTGGACTCGGTGGACTAGTAGTAGTTAGTAGTTACTAGTTACTAGTCAGTTAGTAACTAGTAGTTGCTGTTTAATGTTACTAGTCAGTGGTAAGTACAAGTTAGTAGTTAGTACGTAACTTAGTACTGAAGTTACTACTTAGTACTTAGTAGTCAGTGCCAGTGGTCACTATTCAGTGTACGATGGATGCTCTCATTGAGGGTGGAGGTGTGCTGCACCATGTACCTCATACATGCGTACCTGACATGTGGACAAGTCCGATTGTGATGTATACAGAATCGGGGACTATTGTTTCTCGTGCAGCTCTGCATGGCCATACGTGATGTATTATGTTGGAGACCCGCAAAGCTTCGACCCTGTCGCGAGTCGAAGTTGTCGATCCAGTGAGGTCATGAGGATGGTCATATGCAGCCTTGCACTCGTGAGTAGAATACTGTAGTCTGTAGTCTGTACACTCGTTGCAAACAAGAATGAGTTCTCCTCCGGCATGACAGCTGGTACCTGACCTTTACAAAGTGGACTCACAGAGTCACTGGTGTCCCAAATACCCTCAAAGCTGGGACCCATTGTTGATCCCCCCATCGTGGCCGAGACATACCCGACCGGAACCAGCCTCATTGGCTTTTTGGAATTCTCCTCGACCGGATGGGCAAGCTCAGACCGTGTCTCGGGTGAGCACTGAGCAGTGAAACCAGACTCGGGGGGAAGTTGGGAGAGTATTGGAGTATTTTGAAGTTCCCACGCTATTTACACAAGGGCCCCCAAACCAAGAGCAGAAGGGAAGACTAGTACTCGAGTCACTTCTCACTAGAAGCTCAATTGTCCTTGTTCTGTGTTCAGGCCATCGTCAGGCACTTGTGTTGCATCGGCTCTCCTTTCTTTCTCCTGGCACGGTCCCCGTCCTCCCGTCCTCCACGAGGAATTCACCCTCTCCCCTCAAATTCCAGCCTTTGAAAACACACACCACCACACCACCACACCACCACCACTACGACTACGACTACTATTTTCTCCTCCTCCTCCTCCTTCTCACCCTCGTCCTCCTCCTCCACCTTCCACCTCTACTTCTTCCTCTCTGACTGACCGAGGACTGCTTCCCACTCACTCCACGGATTTGATTGTCCCCAAAGAATCAACCGACCCGCGCCTCGGGAGGTCTCGATTGTTATCTGGCTGTGGTGGTCGAGCCCGTGGCCCTCAACTCGACTTTTTCCACCTCCTCTCGCGACACACGCGACGTGTGTCTCACTCCCAACGACCCCATCCCTAGCCTGGTTTCACACCACTCAAAAGAACAATCTCCACTCAAATTTCAATCTTGCGATCGACGACACATGCCACCATAGCTACGGTACAATCCTGTCGATTCCCTACCATTCGACTCTGTCGCAGCCCGAGCAAGCCCACCAGCAGCAAAGCACGAAAGTACAGAAAGAACCTTCCTCCATACGCTTCACGAGGATTCGGTGCGGCATGGTTGTCCGTGATCCGACATCTTGACCCAGTGTCCATGTGAGCGTCGTGAAGTCGGGCGCTCTCTATCATTCGATTGACGGAATCTCGTGCGGAGACGCCAGTTCCCGGCACTGAGGTCGCTACCGAGCATTTGTGATACCACCATGGAGCTACCACTCGAGCCCACAACCCGACCGCATGCATCCGACGAAGTGATCGAATGCTGGGACGACGACGATGATCTGCAACTCAGCGAGGGTCTGCAATTCCGGACCGCCTCCAGCACCGGCTCGCTCGTCAATTGTTCGTTTCGCCCGTCCGGACACCGCGACTCCATCTCGTCGCGTCTCTCCGCTCGCTCCGATCTAGATTCCAACCTGGGTGAGGAGGACTGGCAAGTCCTGCTGCACGACAACGACGACTTTGCCAAGGAGGAGGCGTTGGCCTCCGCCAAGCATGCCGGCATTCCCATTCCCTCCAATATTCCTAGTTCGGCCCTCATTGGAGGTGCCATCAAACGTCTCTCGGCTCGGAAGTCCAAACGCACCTTTGTGGACGACTGGTCAGAGGATGTCGAGCTCCCCAGCCCGGACGCGGTGCTGGAACTCAAGATGCCACGCGAGAATACCTTCCCGGACACACTACGACACCTTGCATCGACGGCCACCAGTCCCGTGAAACCCTCCGCCGCTCCCAAGTGGGACATTGACCTGTCTAACCGATTACAGGCCGCTTTTGTGCCTCTGTCGCGCTTCCGGGATGAAGACGAGATCGACGTCGATCTGGATGTGCCAACGATTAAAGCGCCCGCGGCTCGCTCTCCCAAGAGGACCGCTGAGTCCCTCGTCCAATCATCGCCTGCGGATGCCCGCGATGCTGATGACTTTGACGATGATTTCGAACTCCCCACGGACAATCAACCTCTGCAGCTGAGCCACCAGAAGCCCCGTGCCGAGGTCGTGAGCCCCGGCTTGGACGACTTCGATCTGGACTGGTCCGAGGGCAGCATCGGTGTTCGCATGGGTGGGACGACCCGGGACGGGCGATCCCTTCCTAGTTCTTCCATCTCCATCGCCAGTCCCAGCGTCTCCAGCTGTCTCACCGCCGAAAGCGAGGAGGATGGTCTGGACGGAATCTTGTTTCCAGAGGGTCAATTGGACTTTCACGCTTCGCTCCGGCGTCGACAAGAAGCCCAAACAACTCCAGAATCTACCACGGGACAGGGAAGGTCGACCGAGAGACCGGTTACGCCACCGGCAGAAGATAATGATTTCTTTTCTGGCATTGAAGTTGAACATGGCAGAGTGTTTGGACAGGGGAAAATGAACCTGAACCCCAACGTCAAATGTAAAACAGAATTATCCACCAGTCCCACTCGTCGGCCAGCGACCACCCTCACATTCACCAACACCGTCGGCGGGTCCTCTCCACAGACTCGAATCCCTCGACTATCCGGTCATGAACGCCCGCGCTCGACCCATCTGGAGACGGTCTCCGAGAGTGGTGCGCCGCTCTCCAGGTTTCGCAGCTCCCAATCTCGACTCGGTCACTCCGCACAGTCCTCCGTGTCCAGTATGCCGGCAACGGGCACCAAGTCCCCGTCACCCACGCCCAGTCTATCCAGTCGAAGGCTTCTCGGATCACGTACTTCCAAAGAGTCTCCCTCCTTCCCCTCCTCCTCCAACGTCGAAGAACGCCGGTCCTTATCGCGCCAGCTTCGCACAAAGAGGTCCTTACCCTCCATCCGCGGAGCCGCGTCGTCCGCGTCTTCGTTGGCGTCCCAGCAAACTCCTCTATCGTATGCCGGCGGATCCACCCGTATCTCCCTGCCCCGACCGAAGACTCCCGTGGAACGGACCGCAACCGTGACCCAGGAGGGACGCGGATTGAACCGTCGCAGCCAAGGGCCGTACCTGTCCACTGCTGCCTCGGAACGGCGATCTCAAAACTCCTCTCTCCACAGCTACCGTCCTTCCCGTCGAAGCAACTCGGACAGCTCGGGTGATCTGCTTGGACCGCAAGGCCCATTTGCCTCCCGATTGTCGCGGCCATCGCGTCCCGAGAACTTGCGATTGAGTCTAGACGAGACCCGCACAGATCACCCGGGATCCAGCAGCAGCCTCACCACGAAGAAGCGCACCTTGACGAAACCGACTCGACGACGCCATTTCGGAGATGGCACAGAATTAGAGGTCTTTGATGATCTCCCCACCTCAGCGTCGCTCGAGAGCAAATTCACCAAGAACCCTGCCGGGCGAGGGGCCCCTCGCACCGCACGGGCTCGTCTCAGCCAAAGCCGCATTACACCTCCGATTGAATCTCCTACCGCTCAATTCACCCAATGGACCCCTCCATCGGCTACCAAGCCGCTCAAGACGACTCCGCGCTTCGCTCAGGACACCAATGCATCTCGGAATGCACGTGAGCAGCGGATTGCCTCGCTGAACTCGCGTAGCCGAGACCAGAGCACCCCACTGACCTCGTTGACCTCGAATTGGAAACCCCACTCGGCTGTTCCGCGCGTTTCACCTGGTTCGGCGTCTGTACGAAGCCGCAAGACCAAACCCGTGACCAAGTCTTCGTCCAAACCCCAGCTGATCAAACCTCTTGGGTCTGGAGTGCATGAAACGAAATGTAAGTTCCCGAGAACAGCGCAACTCCCCGGCTTCCTGTCGTTCGTTGCCTTGTCTCCTTGCTTTTCCTCGCTGGATTTGAATTGTGTTCTTCTCTTGTTCTATTTTTTATTTCTTTTTTTCCATTCCCTCTTCTCCGCTGAAACATACTAATCATGATGAGTAGCCGTGCGAGGGATGCGGTACAACCCATCGACGTACCGTTGGGAAGGCAATGAGAACTTGATCCATGACTTTGACACCGTGGCTGCGCCTAAATCACCGAAACCGGCACCGGCTCTCATCGCCAATGTGGGCCCGTTGCATAACGTCCAGTCGGTCGGCGGGATGGTCTTTGATCCTCAGCGCATGTGTTGGCTCAAAGCATCTGCTCTGAAACCGGGGGTTGCCGGTAGTGGACCCCTCGACGACGAGGAGGATGTCTTTGCTGGGTTGGATGACCTGGAGGATGACAAGACTGCTGCTCCCACTCGCCGCAACTCGGGCGCGATGGGCAACCTGTCGCCCAACACGCCTGGTGGCGAATACGGCAGTGCAGGCGAGTCATCTGACGATTGTCCCATTACGGAAGAGTTTGATGTTGGACCGGAGTTCATTCGACGTCAACGTGCTGAGGAAGAGAAGTGGAGACGGAAGGTGGCGAGATGGGTTGGGCCTGCTCGAGGCGCTGACGACCAGCAATGGCGCTGGACCATTCGCGATCTGGTGGCCGAGGAGATGGGACATTTGGTTGCATAGATGCCAAATGATCGCCACTCCGAGAACGAGGGGAAGGGAAAAAAATCACGCGAAAAAAAAATCTACAAGGATCGATCTGAAAGAGGCGATCTCGATGAGAGAGCCGACTATAATTCATTACCCAACAGCGAAAAGACTGTTGATGGGGAAGACGAGGGGATTCTTGATCTTGTCACCGTGAGCGCAAGCTCCAAGCCGATCCGACAACTTGGCCCTTCCAGCTTTCCCCAACAACGAACGAACTTATGACGCGAGATATATGACGCGAAAGACATGGATCTTATTCCCCTACCACCCATGTCCTTCCATAGCCATGATGATCTTTGGCTCAACGACTTTTACGACGCTACCAGTTGGTGGTTCTATAATGTGTTTGCTTCTTGCTGTTTATTCTATTACTACCATCATGTCCAGGTGAAACCGGGGAGAAGGGGAAAAAGAAATGGTGGCGTGTGGGCTTTTTTGCTGTTCTTGGAAGGTTGTTTGACTGTTGGCACTTGAGAGGGTACCCTTTCCTGTTTTTTGTCCCTTGTTCGGCGAAGTCATGTCATGTAACTATACTCCTGGGGCTCTCCTACGCAGCGCCTGGCCCAAGCCCATTTTTCCTCGTTAATATGATCGAGTGTATGGTATCCTACATGCTTCCTCTGCATTCTTCTTCTACAGTATACTGAGTATAGTACAGTGCCTGTCAAATAATTGTTCATATCCACTCTCATGCAGCTCTGACCCACCAGTATGATCTTCGTAATTTAAAACGCCCGAAATGATCAAGAGCGATTAAGGAAGCGGTACGAAGTTCTGCCGCGTATTTAGCGGCGTCTGCCCCCCTCTGACCTTTTCACCGCGCATCGAAAATGCGAAAATAAGTAAGTCAGTATCGTACGATCTGGTAATAGGTTACCGGAAATTAATATCTTACGAAGTGGATATGTGGCGTTGAACAAATAGATGACAGGCACTGTACATAGTACCTACTACATACCGCACCGAGCACAATAAACCACTTAAGCAATGGAACCAGATGATGATGTGTTTTCGGGATATAAGGGTCAAGCACCCTATTCCAGTTTAACAAATGGAAATCTCGAGTATGGGTTTGGCCCTGACGTACTTATGTTCACATCAAGAAGCACCCGATCCAAGTTCAGGTCCAAGTCCAGGCCCAGGTCCAGATCCCGTTGGGTACCTGTCCGTTGTTAATTCTTTTCCCCGTCCTCGCCTGGCAGTAAGTAGTAGAGCCTGATACGTAGGTACGTACACAGGTAGGTAGGTGAATCAATAGGCGAGATGCTCCAATAAGATATAGTAGACTGCAAGTAAGATCGTAAGGTGAGGTAGCAGGCAGCAGGTAGCCAGGCAGCGACCTCGGTACTAAAGTGATTGTTGTTCGATACATTGTCATTCTTCGGGGCGTTGGGTGGATTTTGTTTGCTGGGCCGTTGCGGATGACCTGCATGCAGTACGTAGTTTCGGGGAGGTTGTTGAATTTGTCAGGTGAAGGCCAGCTTCTCCGTTCTGGGGGTGCTCTTTGTTCTTGGACTGGGGATGGTGGATTGGTATTTGGATGGTGATGGGCGGTTTTAAGGCGTTAATGTATCGCCGAGTCTGTAGGGCGTCTCTCTGAGGCGTATCATGAGTGACTAATGAGTTGTTAGAGGAGTAGGTAAGTTACATACTGGTTGTAGTAGTACCGCCTAATTGTTCTCTACCCAAGTAGGTAGTTAGCGTACAGATACTGAGGTATCCCCGTTCAATTAGAACCTAATTCGAAGTCCACGCCCAAACCTGATCCATTTGCCACATGTGTACGTCAAGCACAGAACTCGGAGCGAGTACTGTGATAAAGTGAGCCTGGTTAGATGATGACCACGCCGCCGGGCTCGGTACTAGAGTAAGCTCCCTTCGCCCTCACCCACTGCCTTGACGTTCTGACTGAGCAGCAATGCCCAAGAACAAGGAAGATCCACGTCTCCATCCTACTGGGTCTATTCACCGGCCGCCGGAAGAGAAGGGTGAAACTCATGTTTCAAGCTTATCTGACCTTTCTTTCTTTCTCGGCCACTTCCCTTCTCATTTCTGACTGAGCTTGTCGGGGACTGTCAGAGTGCAGGTGCATTCCTGTTGATTTGTCATTGTCATGGATGGAGTTTGTTTTGTATACTTTGGCCCTGCAGAAGTGGCTTGTTCGTGGCTTCCAGATCCTTGTAGAGACTCATTGCCTTGTCTTAATTGCATGGGATGTACTTGGGAGGCCTGGCTAACGTGTTGAATGAGAAGAATTGAAGAGTCGAGAGTAATTGATTGATTGACTGACTGACTCGCGCGCGCGCGATGCGGTTCGGGAAGCAGCATCGTTACACCGGGTGCTGGACTAGATTTTGACTGAGCGAGGGTGGAGGGGGAGGGGATTCGCTTCTGTTTTCTTGGTCTTTGTCAATCTTGAAGTGTGGTAGATCCATACCGGTGTAGCTTCACACTCCTCTTCGAGAGTCAAGGTCTTTGGCAGATAGTCTACGACCGGCCTGGACCCTGAGCCTCCTATTCCTCCTAGGTACTCTTTTGCAACGTATAGGATTCACATCATCACGAGGTGCAACATTGCAGTCAACAGACGGGGAATCTACGTTAAGCGCGGGTACATCAGGAGCTCTCATGCACGTCAAAGTGTCAAGTGTCCAGCATCAAGCATCCTTGTCTCACTCGTCCACGACTCGGTATACTTGTTGGACCAAACGCAGACCCTCCTGCCATCCCGCGGGCTGTAGTGTACATACACGTACTTGGCAAGACATTGGCCAATGACCGTATGCACCTGCGAGGCCCTCGACGGACGTATTCGATCAAGCTGGACATCATCCTATTCGATCCGGTGCTTGTTGTGCACTGATCATGACGACACATCCACGTTGGAAAAAAGAGTCAGGAGGCTTGCCCTAGGTAGGAATACAGAGAGGGAAGAAACAAAAGGGAAAGGAAAGGAGAGCTACAAGATACAAGTGGCTATGTAAGGCGTCTCTATGACAGTCTACCCGACTCTGAACGCCACTGATAGGTACCCTCGTTTCTCTACTTTGCCTCGGGTATGGAAAAGGCGAAGGGAAGGCTGTAGGACAGCATTTCTTTTTATGTGTTTGGGACGCTTGGTGTCTAATTCCCTTATTTTTCTACTCCTTCTACTACTACGAATCGGGGATGGGGTAAGTTGACTATTTGCAGCCGAGTACGATAGGGTAATACCTTCTATGAGGTAGGTAGAGTACTTTGGTACGAATGCGTTGGCGCGTTAAGCCAAAGCTCTGTGGTTTACTGTGAACCACTGGCTGTGGACGGAATTGATCGGCCCCAGTTTCTTACTAGTTTGCTTCTTTCCCCGCTGACTTGCGCCTCTGCGCCTTTGCGCCTCACTTGACATTTTCTCTATCTCGCTCCCGCGACGAGTCTGTGTACGTCTTTGCTCGGTCAAGTATTGTCCGGTCTGTCTAGTTGTTTTCGACTTGGGCTTGAGGGGAATAGATTGGCGGAGCTTTATTCTCCTTTTCTTGCCGCTTGCTGGCTCCTCACTTTTGGTTGTCTGTGATTTCGTATCCATGTGAATCGTCATCATTTACGAGGCTTCGAGCTTCGGAGGTCGGGTCCGGTACATGCAGGTGGTTATACTGTACAAGTGTACAAACTGTACATAAGTACTGTAGTCTGTAGGGAGTCACTGTACTTCGTCGACTGCAAGTGCACCCTACCTCATACGTGCGTCTTCGATGCCAGTTGGTCGTTGACTTTCCATACGTTCGGCTTTTCTGGCTGCATATTGATTGTTAGGCTCCGGGATGACAGAAAACCGTCGCGCCTTTCTCCACTCCCGAGGATGCGACTCGGTGGTAGATCCTACTACTCATTAGGTCGTGAGGAGTACTGTTCTTAGTCAGTGGTGACATCTCGCCAGTGTAAAATCGGCTATCCATCTTCCAAGTTTCTGGCTTCTTCGAGTATGCTCACCTTATTATTCTCCCTTCTGGGATATGGGGTGCTGAGGTACTCTCATGATAATCTCCTTTCCTTGAACTGAGATCAGCATCCATGTTCCCCTCCGGCGTCGGCTACGTGCATTTGTTTGGATCTGCCAGGTGCCGGAGCAATCTTTAATCAGACTTTGTTTGACGGGAGGCAAACCTGCAGCAGCACGAGCTTCCAGCCACTCAAGGCCCCCCCTGTCAGATTGGCAGTGTTCAAGCGTTAGATCGTTCAAACATCTCCAGCGTGAAAGAACGCGATGGTCCGTCATAATATTTGGCCGAGGTTGGCTCTTGAAATATTCCGGTAATATTGTTGTTTCTTTCTTTGGCTGTGTTGTCAGTGCTCTATTCTAGGGATTTATTGTACTTGTCGGTAGAAGGTCACTGCTTCAACGACTCATGTTATCCTTGAAATACAGTATCAGTAGGTTACTAAATAGGTCTCATAAGTATACTACCTCCGTACTAGGTAGGTACTAGTACTGGTAGTAGTATTACTACTAGCTAGTAGCTAGTAGTAGCTACTAGTAGAATCACCAAATGTACACGTCCCTCGTTGCAGGCTGATCAGCCGGTCAGCCTCTCGGAAGAAAAGATCTGTGTTCCGTGAAGAGAGCTTGTTGGCATGATTGCAGGGCTCTCTGGCTGTCCCTTCAACTCGTCTTTCTCTCGCTGTCGTAGGTCGGGGAGGAATTAATTGTGTCCCCCGGGTGCATTGTCGCGACACAAAACAATGCGATCTGCGATGCGATGTAATGCGACACACTTGCTCGAGCCCGACCCGAGAGGAGGCGCACCTCTTGGTCTTTTGGGGGGGGTTTCTCACTCTCATAGGTGGCCTCGGACGAGCCCAACGTGGCCTGTTTTTTTTTTTTTTTTTCCATGAGGAGAATGACCACGACGGTGGTGTGGGTGAACGGTCTGCTCTTGAGGCGAGCTGTACTTGAGAGTATGGGTTTGTGACCAAAACTCAGGCTCCTCGAGAGGTGGATCGTGGCGCTCGTCTTGGTGGTTGGAAGTTGGGACTGGGGAGAAATGTTTGTCACATGATGAAGCGCTTTTCTACCCGTCAAGTACTACAGTAGTCTTAACTTACTAGTTAATATCGTAGTCACTACTCAGTCACTAGTCTACGCCGACTAATAGTTCACTCTATGGCAGTGCCGCTGTTCTCCACACTCGTTCATCTTCTTTTCTTTTTTTGCGACTGCTTTTGCGCTTGTCGGTTGTCCTCTGCTCGGCGGGTCGGGAAGATTCCATGACCACGAACCCTAGTCATCATGCGCTGTCCCATGGTGGCTGATGTAGAGTATTTGAGTTTAGTGGACGATCTAAAACAAAGCTGGGCTTGATTACTCGTGTACTCTTTTGACTTGAGTCTGAGCCTAACTGAAGATTGATCTTGGGTGTATCTCTCCATTCACCCACTGAGTCACTCTGACCCGATACACATTCCTGTCGATCTCGTGATCTCTTCTCTTCTGGGGCAGGAGCTGTTCTACTCTGGTTCTTTCTTGTCTCGATTCTATTCTTGGAATGTCCTCTTTCTCGGAATCGGGTCGAGTATTTCTCCATTCTCCCAGCTCTCTAACCCATGTTCCATCGCGTTGGGTTCACCCTTTGAGCTTTTCAACTCCATGCACGCTGCATCTCCAGTCCGACCTAACCCGCCCTTGACTTGCTGCACGTACCTGACAGAGCAATTGCCGAACTCGTTCTAGCTTCTCCATGCCTTGCAAATATCTATTCTATTCTTTGCTTTTTTTTTTTTTTTTTGGGGGGGATTGCGTTCCCTTCCTGTCCTTCTGGATGATTGTCATGCTTCATTCGATGGCCCCTTGTACCATGCCACCTGCTGCCGATTGTTCAGGGATCATCCTCACCGTTGGCAAGCTATCCACTTCTGGCTTGGACTTTGCCTCGAACACTCCCCAGAAGGAGGGATGATGTCTCGTGCCGCTTGAGTTGCTGCGTGCATGTTTTTGCCTTTTGGGCATCGACTCGGAACTGACATGGACCTTGCAGAAATGCAAAGAGGAACTTGCTATCCATGGAGTCTTTCTTTTAATAGGAGATGTTGCGCCCTCACTTTTGACCTGGTGGATTCATTCTTACCATTGTCGACTTGTTTGTGGAAGTTATGATCTAGATGAACTAATTACTCATTCGCTGATTTTGTCATCTCTCCTTTTTTTTTATTTGTTGCTCTTCTTCTTGATTCCGGATTTGCCTGCTCCTCAGAGACGATCCAGACGCCAGCTTCGAATTGACATCTCATTCAAGACGTCTAGAGTGCCTCGGCCTCGAGTCTTCCCAGTCGTTCAGGATTTACATCGCTTCAAGAACCTTCTTCCATTGTCTATTGGTTGCCGGTCTTTCGCTGTCCAATACAAACCGTGCTGTTACTCGCGCTCAGATTATAACTGCAGGAAACTGTTCTCCTGGCGAGGTCATACAGTTCTCTCTTGGGTCCGTTGCGAGTCGATCTGTTCGTTTCAGTTGCAATCTCAACTTGACCAAGATTCTATTCGTGTGATACACATTCCGAAAAGACGACAGCCTGAGAACGAAAGTGTACAGGCAACAGAAAGACACGAGAGGGAAAAAAGAAAGAAAAGAAGACAAAAAGGCCCCTTCTCCGCTCCGATTTCATGATGAGCAACTATTCCCGACGCCCCGATACAAATGACTCCTACGGATTGATGAATCCTCCCATGAACGTGCCCAATCCTTACACTCACCCAGAGAGCAGTCATCATGACTTTGGCACCGCAGCTTCTTCAGCCTCGTATCACTTCCCATCGCATTCCTACAACCCTTATGGATCCCAATTCAGCTCTCCATATGGGCAACAAGCCACCTTGTCGCCGGGCCTTCAGCACCTGCAATATGCTTCGGACCAGACGATTTCGTCGATGAGCATGGCAGACGATCTGAGAATGCACTCTCACCATCATGCGCATCAGCATCAACACCAGCATTCTCATTCGCAATCGCATGCTCCTTCGCAGTATATGGCGCAGTCGCGGTATATGCAAACCCCTAGGTACTTGCCGCTCCGAGATGCCCTGAGCGAGACGGAGATTGAGAGTCAGGAGTCTCGAAACGAGGGCACAATGTTGTCGGAGCCGGTTGTGCCAGCTTTGGATGGGTTTCCGGATGTGAAGGAATTCGATCAATTGATGCAAAGGTGTGTAATTTCCGTGGCTCAATTTACAGACAATCTTCAACTCTTGACATATCACGACGGCAGCTAACGTGGTACTCTGAGCTAGCTATGTGGACGATCTCTCTGTCAAAAAGCAGGACAAGGCATTGATCCATTCGAAGCGAGCACGAAACATACGCACTGTCTTGATTGATCCCAAGGATACAGCTGTTGAATCGGCTCAATTTCGGTAAGTTCATTACCTCATTTCTGACATACAGTTCCTTCTACCTGGTTTCTGGCTCCATATCGTGGTCCCCAGAATAGAGAATGGCCAATGCTGACTTTTGACGCTCAAGCTTCTGGGTCAAAAAGATGTTCAAACTTCAGACCGTAGGAATTGGAAATGCCGACGTAAGTTTCCTTCCGTCTAGTGCATCTAAGCTGCTGGAACATCAACTCTTCTTTTTTTTTTCGATCATGGAATTCCTCTGATCTGATATGTTTCAGTGCCGAAAAATGATCTGCCATGAGGGCAAGCCTGTCGCGATTCGCGAGAAACTTTTCAAGATTCTCACTAGAGCTCATCAACAATGTCAGCATGGGGGTCGGGACAAGACTTCTGCGCAAGTTCGTCGCATATACTCCTGGTCAGTCCATTCTGCCTTTCTTTCTTCTCGTCGGGAGGGATGGAGATACTTGAACATCGGTTACCCCTTTCCTAATATTACCTGAGGTTGAAATGAAGAACTTTCAAGATGTTCAGCTCAAACGCCCCAGACGCACATACTCATACTGATGTCGTTGTTCTATTTCTCAGGGTCCCCAAAGAACTCATCTCGCGCTTTGTCAAAATCTGTCCAACCTGCCAAGTTCGTCGTGGCGGATCTCGTCTTACTCCTCCAAACTCCCGCCGTGGCTCTCCCCGTCTGGAATTGATTCCTCGATCTCCCAAACTCCCCTCTCCGCCGATCGTCAAGCGAGATTCTTCCTCATCTTATGGTGCTCATACCACTGCACCGGGAGCTGGAGCTCGGACCGGAACTGGCACGGTAACTCCCACCCAGTCGGATTACACGGGTCAATACCACAGTCACAGTCACAGTCACGGCCACAATGCATGGATTGACCCCTCGTCGCAGAACTTGCAGAGTCGATCGGCTGCTGCGCTGCGCTCGTACCCCGCGGGTTCCGGGTTGAACCCGGCTCATCATTCT
Source organism: Penicillium ucsense (assembly GCA_014839625.1). Lineage (NCBI taxonomy): Eukaryota > Fungi > Ascomycota > Eurotiomycetes > Eurotiales > Aspergillaceae > Penicillium > Penicillium ucsense. Next base: position 27,065 of record WIWV01000125.1, on the reverse strand, counting down.
CATTCCCTGGCGCAGGCGTTGGATCCCTTTGCGGAAGATATGGCCTTGACACCCTCGCAGTTGGGGTATGCGACGGGGTATGTGCCGTCTCATCATGGGGAGTCTGGCCATCGTGAATATTGATTTTTCTATTGTTCCTTTTGTTGCGATTCCGTCTAAAGGGTGCATTGGCAATGTCGAAGGTTTCGAGGTGTTTGGGTAGTTTGGGGGAGAAAGAGGGGCTGGAGGATAGAGTTTTCCTGGTCTTTGCGTCTTCACATTTGAAAAGTTGCATCTACTCGGCGAGGTATAGGCAGGGGAGGGTATTGCACGTGAAAAGACAAAATGAAGGACTGGCGCGGCGAGGATAAAAAGAAAAAGTGTGTAGCATGGATGGCATCACGGGCACGCAAGGCCCTCTAGCTTTTTTTTATGACTTTAAGAATTGGGGCATCATCGATTTTGTACGCAAAGAAAAAGTCATGTTTAAAATTATGATTTGGTTTTCCATAAGTTCAGAAAAGGAGGTTCAAGGACTACCCGAGTCTATTGTGTTTCGTTCCATTTATGTTATGACCAACATCTACATATCAAGGTCCACCTATTTCGGAAAGTCTCGAGCCGGACACACCGAAGCGACGAGTAATGCTGTACAACTGGACTTGCGGAGTCTTGTTTCGGCAACGTCTCATGTGGTTTGGGATAAGAATAAAAAAATGGGTCGATCAGGCTTCAACTCCATACCTAGGGAATCTCCTTCAGAACTAGGATAGGTCTGTAGTTTTGGTTGGGCTTTGTTGTCCGTGGTGAACCCTGTCAAATGAAGTGGTGTTGCCGATTTGGGGGAGGAAATAGATAGACGAGGATGTGCAGATATAGAGGGATGGGAGAATGGGGACTCGGGACTGGGAGATTAGAAGAGAGGTTTGGAAAGGGTTAGAGAGGATTGGGAATTATTGCAATGCGTGGTTCGGTAGTAGTTCGGAGGAGGGATAATGACGGGAGAGTCGGAGGGTGCTTATGCAATGACGAAGATCTAGGGTATGTCTATTGTCTTTTACTTTATGCTCCATACTGGTAGAGAAATCGATGCCAGCTTCCCAGCGTTTGGCGGAAGAACCTTCGCAAGCAAGAGTGTGACGATCTGCAACTTCACGAACACGAATTACTTCTCTCAGTTATAATGTTACGATTCCGACAACCCACTCTTCAACATCACCCTCTGAAACATCCACCAGGCACGTTACACCAGATTAGTCATCCGCGATTCATCATGAAACAGCTGAAGCTCGCGTTGGCAAGATGACGGCAGATTCACGAGGATCTCACTCATACCTCACTTGTAGCAGGCTCTATTGCAGCGCAGATTCTGCACTCTCGGAACTGATATACTGGATGTGCTGACAATGGACTGCAAATGCGACTACAAGTCGAATTGGGTACCTTTCAGGCTGACTGTGCCCCAACGGAATTCTGCCTGATTTATATAGATTCACCAGATCGCTCTAGAGTTTTAAATTTTCGCCTTCGCAATCGTAAAAGTACATATCGCCAAACTGATTCTGGACGAGGGGCTGAATCTTGACTCCCACAACAATCGATCAGCAGCCAAGAGTATAGAATCCCGTCAACCGACCCAGGAACATGATCAGAGATGACACCAAACACCGACCACAAAAAAAAAGCGAAGGGGGCTGTCACTTCAGGAAATGAAGTCGGACTCAGTTGCCCGGCGTGGTATATCACCCTCGACTGCATCTCTTCCAAAGATTATCTGAAAAGCGAGCCGAGTGAGCGAACATGCAAGGTCATCGCCGGTCTTTGGCAGAGTTGGCCACTCATACAAAAACCCCCCAAAAAATGTATGCAATCTCGCATACAAGCACTTTCCCTCTCTCCATTCATACCCCAGCCGTCTTCCTTTTTCGCTTGCTCTCTGGCATAAAACTTGATCGTCATGACACTTGAATTTGACCCGGTGGTCCCACCCGGCGAAGGGAATCACAGAGAAGAACACGCTCGGAGCGCTCCCTTAAACAGGAAGGGAGAACTTCTTGCCCTTCAATACCCTGTTCCTCAGAATGTCACGTCAGCAAGTATTCAAGTGTTGAATACACCACGTGTTGACACAGTAGCTGCTTACTTGTTGTAGTAGATATAGAAAAAGTCCGAGTACAACAGGGTCTGGATAATGCCGGCGATGACCGTGACCGGCTGGAAGGATCGATGGAAACTGGTCTCGGTGAAGTATCGGTAGATCCAGTTAGGGATATACAGAGCGCGGTAGCTGCCCAGGGCGAAGAGATAATGGGTGGTAATGGTGTCCGCTTCTCCAGTGCGTTGCAGCATGAACAATTGCGGCAGGATCGCGACCGACTCTAACCAAATGGAAAAGGTCCAGAGTATCTGTCGGAAGCAAAAGAGAGAGAGAATGCAGGTCAGTCCTGACTCAGAGATGGAAATTTTCGGGCAGCACAATGGATTTCCTGCTCCACAGGGCTACTGCGGGTATATGTCACGAACCTCCGAGATGCGGTAGTCGCGAGGGAATAGCAAGGCCAGAATCGCACTGATTCCCAGCAGATACTGGACCTTGAAGGTATCAAGGTTGGGGTCGTGGGTAGGCTTGTAGTCATTGAGCATAAGATAGATGATGTATGCGGAGGAGCCGATGAAGAGCAGCTTGAAGGTCGTCAGGTATAGCGAATCGGTAAAGGTCCAGAAGAGATCTAAACAAAATTGGTGGCGATGAAGCGTCAGCGATTGAATTCGCAGCGCACGTGAAAGTGGCTTAGACCGCTGAGGCCATGCTTACCCAGATAACGCGTGATGAACACTATGAAATACAGCACTTGCGACTTGAATGACAATCCGGAGCAGCTCTATTGGGACGTTAGAGAAAGCGAACGTGGCCGTGGCGAAATGGCGCGCGCGCAGAGTCGAAGAAGAGGGAGAAACGTTACGCTGGACGACTTCATCTTCTGGAGAAGGATTAAAATGGACGTCAGATGGGAGAAATCCGCTGTTCGCCGGTTAGCGCCTCCAGGCTAGATGGTGCAATCATTTGGTGATCGCCTGCTATCGGGCTCACCTAGTAACCGGAAGATATTCATCGTGAAGGTGGGGAGCGCAGCTCAAGAACTAGGGAAATCGACCAGACTGAACACAGCCAAAATGTAATGAAGTAGACCTTTACAGTCAGGTGTGCTGGCGACAAGACTCAGGACCAACTTTGTAGGCTGGGAGAAGTAGGGATGACAAGGGAATGAAAGGGCCCAGAGTGAACGGAAGGGTAGGTAAGTGTGGATCGCAAGGACGCGGGAGTGGGACGGGGAAGTTGTTGACACGAAGACCAGAAAAAGGCCGGGTGTCGATCAGGTACGGGAGCCAAGACATTCTTTTTCTCTCCAAAAGTTTAGAGCAATTGAGTGCTTATTGAACGCTTGTCAGCATACTGAATGTTTCTTGTTTGTTGTCGGACTATCGCATCGGACTTTCCGTCGTTGCCTCTACAGATCGTCCAGACTGTGGTCTGCCGTATCGAACTCTGTCCCAGAAGTAGTGACTCGGAGTCGACATACCTGATGACGAACTTGGTCTGCCGCGCCGAGAAGCCAGTCCATGTCCACCTGGAAACGGACATGAGTTCAGAGTAGTGCAGCACCGTAGCGAGCACCAGCGATCATCATAAAGCGTCAATCGGATTACTTGACTCGGCGAGTAGAAGATAGCAAGCTCAGGGTTACAGTTAACTCAACAAAACCATCCCAGCCACTAAAAATTACAGTTCCATGCCATGCTCCTGCGTCCCTACCCAGACAAAATAAAGCCAACAACGCCTCTCGTAGATATGTTCTTCCGCAAACGCCAGCAGTGGTCCACACGGTCCCAACTTGAAAGAAGAGAAGCGCATGCACATCGTTGCCGAAGACCAAGTCAATACTGGGGTTCTTCAATCAGAACGAAACACCGCCGGCAATGCTGTTTTCTTCTGCCATGCGCTGCAGATGGCCCTCGGCCAATTCGCTTTTGAGAGCGCAAATCGAACTCTCCCGATCCAACCGGTCCCAATCGCGTAAGCCAGCTCGCTTGATCTTCTGAATCTCCAAGACCTGCTCGTTGAGCCTCTCACAATCCGCTTCCAATTGCGCGAGACGTCTCTCATTGGGCGGATCCAAGATCGAAGACGACAACTTGCCGCCAGGAATGATCGCACTCAACCCGGACAGATGATTGGGAGGCTTCGGTCCGGGTGACGAATATGCGGACGCAGTGCTATGCTGACGGGCGCCCGAGTGGCGGTAATGACCACCTCCGCCGGACATAGAAGATGAGAATGATGCTCGAGGACCAGCAGGAGGGCCGTGTCCCGCTGGCGCCGGAGGTGGTCCACGGCGCGCCATGGGGGGTCCATGCCAAGGACCATCTCGAGAGCCATGCCCGCGACGGGGACGCGTGGGCGCCGACAGTAAAGACATGTTTTGAGGGACGCGACCCGGCCCTATTGCACCCATCTTCGATCCTTGCGATGGCCCCGACGGCGGAGCCTGAATGCTGGCATTCCTCGGCTGCGTGGGAATCGAATTTGACGATCGCCCATCGCGCAGTTGACTGGGACCGGTGGGAATCTGAGCCGGTCTCTCCGTCGGGTCATCGTTGGACCAACGTGGACCAAGGTGATCGGAGTCTCGGCGCAATTCTCGGTTCGGCGACCGGCCCCGAGGACCAGTTGGCGGACGGAAAGACGGCGATCGTCGCGTGGGAGACCGACTGCGGCTTCGAATCGAAGCGGCCCGAGACCTATCTGGAAGTACAGAGGGAGAGGAGCGCCTGGATCTACTACCAGAATCAGGTGCGGTGACGGGAAGACCAACACCAGCACCATCACCACCACTCATAGGGTGAGTGGATCCTTGTCTCGAACGTGACGAGGCTCGTTCTTTGTGGTGGAGGACCTGCTCGCGGCGATCGGCGTCAGGGGCATCCTGGGAACGACTCACTTCTTGCGAAGGTTTCGCATCTGGCGTGAAACCTCGGAGAGGTCTATCAGCATGGCGTGAAGCAGGCGAAACAGGTTGGGCTGTGCGTAAGTCTCGACTGCCCGGAGAAGGGTCTAGGGTCGCACGCCATGGGCTGTTACGACTTCGGGACAAAGCTCGAGGCCTCAATTCTGTGTTCAGAGGCGATCTTGATCGCCACGTTCGGGGAGGCGATCGATTTCGATCGTCTCTTCTTGGTGAGAACCGTCGGGGGGGAGACCGTCGCCGGCCGTATGAGCCTGGCCCAAAACCTCGGCCCTGGAAAGGAGGCGTCCTGGACCGGCGCCGGAAGTCAGGAGAACGACTTCGAGGACGGCCGTAGGAGCGATTGGAGGGGACCCAAGTGTCGGCGCGCGGGCGAGAACGGTTGCGTGGTGGGGAGCGTCGGCGACTGTGACTGTCATAGCCTCGAGAGGGCGACCGGCCGGAGCGCTCAGCTGGGCGGTAACTCTCCCCTCCGCGGCGATCATCGAATCTGCGAAACGGCAGAGTCAGTAAAAGGTCGATTGACCACAAGAAACAAGAGTGGAAAGACCATACCTCCTGCGATCCCGCTCCATTTTAGCAAAGAAGCCTCTGTAGACTGGGACGACCTTTTGGAGGTGAACACGCGCGGAAGCGGAAGCCAAGCGGGCTGATGGAGACAAAAGATTGAAGATGGACCCAGGCGCCCGCGGAAGCTAGTCTCGATTCGGTTTTAGATCAAGCCGATATGATAAGAGAAAGAAGGCGGTAACTAACGGCAACTCGCTCGCTTTATCATGTGAAGGTGTTCAATGTGATGCTAGTGCCACCGCTTCACGATAGTCGAGATGATACTTGGAAGCAAGCTCCTTATCAACCCTAGATGCTGCAATAATCGACTTGATTGTATTAATGGAGTTGTGCAGCTTGACTGACTCTGGGTCGATTGTTATTGACCTGCAAAGGCGAAGAAATGCTCAAGAGAGCATATTTACCTTGATGAGACTCTTGACTTCTGCATTTCTGGCGCAGAATTCTTTACCAACTCCTCGAGCTAACAATAAGCATTTTCGCGATTATTGATCCTGATTTGTATACTCCTCACACTCGGAACGCACGTTTTTGCGGGGGCTGGACCTCGTACCAATGAGAGAGTCATCTAGCCTACTACGTCTTCCAAGAGATATTATGTCATTCTTATCCCAGCAGGCCTATGACCCCCATACAAGACAATGCGCTCCTGGACACAACGTAGAAGGGTTGTCAAATAGAATCAAGATATGGAGAGCGAAATGTGCTCAAGAAGCACTGATGATAGTCATTGAATTATGGCGGTCTTACTGATACAGAATGCATTCGATCACTAGAGTGAGGCCCTTCAACGCTTGCCTCGCTTCTCATCTTCTTTACGTAGGCGTTTCCTGCTTTCCTGCGCAATCATATCGCTGAGATCTTCCTGGAAGCCCCATTGCGGTTGATTCTGCTGTTGCCGCTGCGTCTCATACAGGTCTTGAAGGCGCTCTTTGCTAAGACCGTCCCCAGACTGGAGCGCATCAAGATCAACGGACACTTCCACGTCACCGGGCTTCTTCCGTTTTCGGTTTTGATCCTCTGCGCCGAGGACAGGATGGGTCCCAGCAGATGAGCTAAGATCGTACGCTCGATCACCACCAAAGAAGCCTTGAACACTGGTCTGCTTCTCGGGGATGACTTGGTACGCGCTGCGCGGGTGTACAGATTCCTCAGTCTCGATACCTCGGTGGTGCTTGCGTACGTCGAATTCACCCGCGACGTTCTCTGCGGCCCCAAACTCTGAAGGCATAGCCGACGCCACACCGCTTGGAGTCTCCATGCCACTGGGAGAGTGCATCCCAGACTCCCTCTCCTCGTCATCCTCTTCTTCTTCCTCGGATCCATCCTCATCCTCTTCCTCGCTCTCTTCTTCGGCCTCGGACTCCTGCAGTTCACCCCATAGCTCCTTTTCCACCGGCTCGCCTTGCTGGACGTTCTGCTGAGGCTGGAGTACACCGAAGATATCACCACCATACAGCGGCCGGTTGTGTTCGTCGACAGGCGGCTTTCCGTAGCCGCCTGGATGATAGCCCCACATGGCACCTGGGGGTGGAGGTGCATTGAGACCCGGGATCTTCAAAGCTGGATATGAAGGAGGCGGTCCAAATCGTTGTTGATTGATCAGCCAAGGGGGTGGTGCGCCAGGAGGCATATTTAACGCCTCTTTCAACTCATCGCTCAATTCCCCAGGTCGCAAGTGTCGGAGATTGGTCTCGTGCTCTTTTCCCTCGTAGTAAATTTCGCCGTACCGTGTGAGTTCGGGCTTGGTCTGAAAGCGAAAGAATGCTTCATACAGCTTTTGGTAATCAATGTCCAGTCGTCCCATCTTGGGCTGAACTCTTTCTCGCTGTTTCTGCTTCAGCGTAGACTGTTCTTGTTTCTCCAGAGCAGCATCGCGCATTTCAGCAATACCGGTCTCCTGGATAAACTTGGGAAGCGCAAAGGGCGCTTTCTCAACGCCTCGTTTTGAAGATAGATATTCCCGCTTCAGAGACCAATGCGACGGAACAGGAACCACATTTCGGTGGGCTTTGATGTGAACAAGAAGCCGAGGATCCGTAGCGGAGGTATCTGTCCAATCCACGATATCCGGCTTGGAGACCTGAGCCTTGAGTTCGGCAACAGACAGCTTGTTCATCTCCTTCCGCTTCTTCTTGGACAACTTCGGTTCGCGCTCTTGCTCCTCATCAGGAATTTCGTTCTCGTCGTCAAAATACACCTCTGGCTTCTCGGCTTCTTTGGTCGTGGCGTTTTCCCCTGTACCTTCATCAAATCTACTCGCAAGATCCTTGTACATGTCCCATAGTGGATCGTCTGGTTCGGGGACCACCGGAATGACAGTTGAATCGGACTCTTCAGGTCCATCTGGCGTCACAGGGGTAGGCGCTGGCTCGTCGTTCTGAACGTCTCCATCTTTGCTCGCAGGAACTGGGACTGCCTCATCTTTGCTGACGTCTGGGTTCTCGGTAGCAGGAGTGCTAGTGGTCTAATTGGAGCTTGTCAGCGCTTGCCAGTTCGTGAGAAACGCGCTATCATGCGACTCACCTCGGACTTGAGAGCCTTCTTTCGGGCTCTTCGAAGCTGATTTTTGCTAGGTTTTGTTGCAGACGGCATTGCGACAGTGATGGGACCCTTGCTCAAGGAGGATGTTGCAAGAGAATGCCACGAAATTCGCAGCCGATACAAGATGTCGCGCGACGGCCGATTAATCTGAAATGTTGCGGAAAGATAACGAGGTCGGCCTTACTGCCACCGGCTAGGAGTGATTGGCTCCGAGTGCTCACCGCCCAACACTCCAAGTCAAACCTCCGAGAGTCCGCGATCAGTATTGAAGTAGTTATCTATAAGTACAGTAGTAAGACAGTTGTAACATAATGAGAAGATCGCAAAAATTGGTCTTCCAGCTCTTGGCGTGTGTATTCATCTTTGATAAGTCGCTCGACTGTAGTATGCTTTTATGGCTGAGAGAGTTTACAAGCGGCAGTGACGGGCTTGGCTCAACCCATTCAATTAGGCTTGCAAGAGGAAATACATTGCTCGTGATTAATGGTTACTTTTTCTATAGAGAGCTCCGGTGCCCAATTCGTAGCACTTCCCGGAGCCCTCTGGCATGAATTCCAGCCACCTACGTACTCCGAAAGCCTTCGCCGCAGGTTTGATCCAGATCACCCAGCCATGCTTGACAAAGTGTGAAACACGAGATCCAAAAAACTGCAAACTCTGCCGTGTGTGATGTTCAACAATGTTGACAGGTATATGGTACATTCAGGCGTATGATTGGGACCCATGCCTCTTGATCATGCTCGGCGCCTGGCCCGAGCACAATTCATCGCTGCGAAGGAATGATGACCACCGATTTCACAGACAATGGACGAGAAAAATTCAAAGATACTCTTCCACGCCGAGCACGACTCCTGGTCTATGAATTGGGTGTCGTCTATTTCTTCTTCTTCGCGGATCTCGATTCTATTGGAGACACGGGGTTAGCGAGTCACAGATCGAATCGACCGACGCGTTAGCGCGAGTAGCCTTACCTGCTGCAGTTCTCTTCTTCTTCGGCCGTCCCTTTCCTCGCAATTTGGTACTAGAAAAAGGTGTCAATACGGAAAGAACAATGGGCGAGAGAGTATAGAATGACGAACATTTGGATGGCTTCCTCGCGGTCGTCTTCGGCTTCGTCGAAGGTCGTCAAGCCAAGGGGCTTGTATGTGTTCTGGAGATCACGGAAAGATACAATCTTCGTTGGATACCAAGCTGCTAACGTGGGACCACGCAAACGTTGCCGCAGGATCTTGTTACCCAATCTGAGACGTCGAGGGTTGAAAGTCGTGGAGAAGATGCGACATTGCGTCTGGACTCAGAGTCAGTAAGGGTGCTCGACTGCAATTCTGTAATATCATCGCGAAATATACCTTCACCAGGTCTAGTATTCGGGACTGCGACATCTCTGCGGCTCAGACACGCTCTCTGGCAGATGCGCCCAAAAAAGCAGGATCGTGAACTCGACAGAAGAAGCTGCCCATCTTGCGGCTTCGCGGCGGCATCACGTGGACGGTTGTCCCCGTCCAGATCCACTTTGGCGGCGTTCGAGGTGCCTCTCCGCGCCCGCTCGGAAGAGTAAGAGGTGCGGCGTCAGATCACTTTTTCTATCATGCAGACCCTAAGAAGAGCTCGGAGTTGACGACGCAATGGGGACAAAGCGGTCTAATTCGTCTTCAGTATCTGATGGGTCTGGTCATTCAGATTCGAAACGAGTCAAGGTACGTCATGCTCCCCAACCATTTGCGCCTGTAATGGACAGGCTCTACTTTGTTCCATTATCTTGCTAGAAACAGACTGACAGTTTACGTTAAATAGAACGGTCATCAACAGACACAGAACATACCAGACATGTCGACCCCGATGTCAGTACTAGATAAACTCAACAGCAACAACTATGAGAACAACAAGAACAATGCCCAGTCTCGTCTATCCTCTTTAAGATGCGTCGTCCAAGACGCTCTGGCCGATCCTGAGGTCGCATCGATCAATCCGGGAGTGGCCAAGGCACTCGCAGCACTCAACGACACACTCCAGCGCTTTACGGACTTCGATTTGCATCCAAATAGCCAAGCCCAGAGTCCTTCAGGTCACAAGGACCATGCCACAACAGGGCCCTCTACAGGCGGTATTCCTATTCCTCTCGCACCTGAAATTCCAGACGAAAGATTACGCAAGGCAGTATTTACACACTCTGCGTGCAGTGCTGCCCATGACACGAATTATGATCGACTGGAAGTTCTGGGCGACGCCTACATCGAGCTCATCGCGACGAAGCTTCTGTGGAAGAAGTTCCCTGGAATCCCAGCCGGTCGAATGTCGCAAATTCGCGAGAAGCTGGTCAAAAACGAAACGCTTGCCGCATTTTCAGAAACATACGGCTTTGACCGCAAAGCCTTGGTCCCCGCAAATTATTCAAATCAGCCAAAGCGATGGATGAAAACGAAGGGCGATATCTTTGAAGCGTATGTGGCTGCGGTTATACTATCGCAGTCCGAAGCAGACGGCTACAAGCTGGTGGAGAGGTGGTTGACCAGTCTTTGGTTGCCGGAACTTGATCGACTGGGCCACCAGAAGGCTACTTTACGCTCAAAGGAAATTCTGGCCCAACAAATCATGGGCCGCAATGTGAGGCTGGAATATCTCGAGGAGCGTCCATCTGTGCAAAAAAGGGGCTCTGGTACGCAAACCTTTTTCATTGGAGTCTACCTCACTGGTTGGGGATGGACCAAGCGACATCTTGGCTCTGGACACGGATCAAGCAAAGTTGCCGCAGGGGACGAGGCTGCTCAAAATGCTTTGTTGAACACACCGTTGATTGCAGAAATCGCGGCGGAGAAGAAGAAGCGACAATCGTAGCCTGCAGCCCGCACATTCATAGCTGTCGAGGCGTGTGGTTCGAAGGCGAAGGCACAGTTTGTTGAGATTTTCGTTATGTGGAAGAAGGCGGTGTATCACCAAGCTGGCCACTCCATTGCCGTGAAGTACAGGTGACACATCTGAGCGGACGAAAGTTTAGAAAGCACGGCTGGCCACCTCGTAATACGAGCAGCCCCGACAGGCTACGTTGTGAGAGTCCTGAGTCGCGGTTTCCCGAGTTCGAGGAACTCCCAAACCATCCTTTCGACTTACGCAGCTAGGATATTTACCATTCGACCGTGACATCTTCATTCCATCCTCCCCAATCATATTGCTTCACTTCTCTTCTTGTCCCACTATTTACCTACTGACTGACCATTCGACTGAGCCCAAGCTCCCAGCTGTCAAGTGTCATAGTCTCACGCACACAAAATCACATGATTCTCGCAATCCACAAAATTCTTGACTAGTACACACTACACAGAGACCAGAGAAAGTAGACAAGGTATAGCTATAGGGGATTCAAGCGCTGGTACAAAGCCCAGATTTTAAACCGGTTGAATCACAGTCTATAGGGGTTTTTGTAAGACAAAAAATTGCCTCCACACTCCTTAGTGAAAACATACCACTATTTCCTAAGAGATCGGTGTTGTAGACCTAAACGATGTGGGGGCCGTAATCATTCAAGAAAAGCTATAGACTAATCACCCTATGAAGCTAGGAGATAGCGTTATTAAGTATATACCTGTTGAGAGTCCTACGCTCCAGAGGCACAGGAAGCAGCAGGAGATCGGAACCGGAATGGGTTAGGGAGAGAAAAAAAGGGGAAACCGGAAACCTACCTGTAGACTATTTGAGTCCAAGCCCCGAGGGGGAATCCTACTCCATTATAACCCCTGTAAGGATAAGATTCAAAGAGCCTTATCCTGAGAGGACTAGGTCGTATGATTGTCACTGGAAGAGAGATCAAGTAGAAAGTACGGCGATGATGTATCAAGGCTATAGCCAAGAGCTATAGAGTACTTAGACTTAAAATGAGCATAAGAAAAACTCTGGCTAATGATTCCCTCTGGCCTGACTTCCTATAGTTATTCATCGTTAGAGGATCCACGAGTCCTCCTGACGCAAAATATGGCGTTAGTACCAGATCACATAGAAATAATATGATACAAATTTTAATCACGCAATCCCCTCCCGGGTAGCTCAGGCCTCTAGAGTAGTATGTATGTTTTGAAGAATCCATCTCTTTTACCTCGTTTTACTTAATGATAGTAGTAACCCTACTAAAATCTCCAGAGGATTTTTTTTCAAATTAAGTCTAAGCCCTTCTCCTATATCTAGCCTAGGATTCATTTCCATCCTTTCTTTACGTTACTATATATCTTAGCGAGTTATACTTACTCCGATTACTTCGGGATTTAGATCGGATCTTCTAAACCTTATACATAGCTATTAATAGGGTTCCTCCCTCGGTACTATATAGTTTACGTAGCTAGGAATAGCTATTACCTAGTATTAAGAGGTTTAGAGGTTTTCCCTTATATTAGTAGCTTTTCCTTCCTTCCTCTCCCTAACCTATTCCTATTCCGAATTTCCGATCTCGTACTACTTCCTATACCTTTAGAATATTATCGGTCTCTTAGGTTATAAGCCTATCGTTTCATTAATTCAATTTTAATACTCTTTACTCCTTCAAGTAGGGATATTATAGTTTATAATACTCTAAGTTACTTAGTTCTCCTTAGGATTTAGTATCTTTGAATATTTAGGTAGAATCTTTGAATTCAAAAACTATTTATATAGCTACACTAAGAAGTTATATAAATTTATACTAAAGTTTATAGGATAATATTTATCGGTAACTATTTATAGGGGTATTAGCCAAATTATTTACTTTAGTATTATTATTATAATAATAAAATATCCTAACTCTTATTAATAAGGACTTTATCTAATATATATCTACGAAAACTTAATAATTTACCATTTAAATATCGTCTTTCCCTATATCTACGTATTCTGATTAGCTATAGGGCTCTCTTACCGCAGGAAGGATCTACTATATTTACCCTATCAAGAATCTTTCCTACTATCTCTTTTTTAGTTTCTACTACTATTTTTAGGTAGCCTACCCTTATTACTATCTTTAACTATACTATAGTTAAGGATAGACGCTATATCTCTATCTTTCTCTAATAATTACGCGCTCTCTTATCTAAGTCTTTAATTAGTTTCTATTTTCTTCTATCTATCTCTTCTTCTATCTCTATTCTATCTATCCTTCTTACTATTCCTATATTATACTATTATTATCCTAACTTCTATCTTACTATATAGTCTATCCTCTAAATTCTTTTCCTTTTTATAGATTTATCTTCTTCTCTATATATCTATAGTTTTCCTATATTATCTACTATTTTATCTTTTCCTTATATATAATACTATTTTTATTATAATCTATTTTTATTACCCAGCTCTAGATAAAGCTACTAAGTCCTTTTTAATACTTCTTAGTATACTTCTTAGAATCCCTCTTATATCTTCTATAACTTACTCTTATCTACTATCCTATAAAGATCTTTCTATTATTCTAAAAGCTCTCTCTATATATTTTCGGATATCTATATATATTAGTCTTTTTCTTTTTAGTTTCTTTTTTAGATCTTTCTTACTTATTCTATTCTATATACTTCTTTTCTCTGAGTAATACTTATAATTTTTTTATTTTCTACTTATATTAAAGTTATATGGAAGAAGATCTATATTTCTATTTATAATATACTTTCTCTTTCTTATAAAGTATTAAATATAGAGATAATTATATTCTAAGCTTTCTACTAATATTTATAATCCTTAGTATAAAATATCATAGCTATAATTTAATAATAAATATAATAGGATATATTCTGTTAATATAACTACTAATCTTAGGCCTATAGAAAGATATAAGATATAAAGAAGATTTATAGATATTAAGTATAGACTATATTTTCTTTATACTACTTATTAATATCTTTCTATTATCTATAACAGATACTCAAAGAACTTCTTCTATTATTATAGCTTAATTATATATAATTTTAATATATTAATATAAAAGTTAGACTATTCTCTTATATAGTCTTTTATTAGTCTATCTATTATATATATCTTTATAGGAAGTTAATATTTAGATAGGAAATATAAGTAGGATTTAATTCTTTATCTAGGTTTAATATATCCTATTTCGGTATAAAGTTCTTCTATATAATAATCCTCTATCTATACTATTTATATCTATTTTTAGTTCTACTTCCTATCTTTCTTCTTATTACATATTATCTACTATATAATTTTTATACTAAGTTTTATTTTCCTACTTTTTATAGGAACTACTTAGTAGATAACATAGTAGACTATTTACTAGACTACTATCTATAATACTTTATAGGCTACTTTATAGATTATACTAAAGATTATACTCTATTATGTCTTTATTACTCACTAATTTTTTATAGTAATATTATTTCTACTTAGTATACTAAATATTAGGACCTATAAGGTCTAGTAAGGTGATAAAGAGTAAGAGTAAGAGGATCGGAGGTATACTATAGGGTATAGTTATCTTTCAGACTAATCGTTAAGGAGTCTAAGTCTACCTATCCTGCCCTTTATAGGTGTTCCCGTTATAGGTTATATAACCCGATAATCCTATAATCCCTTAGGGGCTCGGGATCCTATCTATATAGGCCTTATAGTATATCGGCCGTAATATTCCCCTACGTCCCGCGGTATTAGTATAGTCCTCCTAACTAGTAGGACCTCTAAGTTCTTAGTAGATAGCCTAGGACCTATGTATCGGAGGGTATAGGAGGGTAGGGATATTTAGTTTCTTTAAATAAAGAATCGCGGCGAGTAGTATAGATATTACGTATTATCGTAGATAAAGGAACTTAGGTAGGAGATACTAAGATATTAGTATATTACCCGGTCGGTCTTAGGCTATAAAGATAGCGCCTCTCCTAGATTACCTCTATCTTCTTTATTTTCCTTATCTTCCTCCGGTTTTTAACTATAGCAGTACCTCTTCCTCTATATTAGGTTCTTATTCCTACAGGGATTTTCCCTACGATTATCTTAGACGCCTATAATACTATTAGTAACTTCTAGATACCTATATAGGTTATTGCTAGGAATCCGGCTACTATATAGTATTATAGATATATTAATTACTTAGGCGTAGCTCCTAGTTATATATATATCTCTCTCCTAGATAGTATTAATCTAGCGGCCCCTTAGTATAACTATTATAAGATATGTAGGAGAGTATATTTAATAGTAAGTTAACTTTCTTCTAGGGGGATCTCTTATCTAACTTCCTTTTACTAGATTAACTCCTAGTTAGATTTCGCAGCGGATCCTATTATAGCTACCTCTACCGGTCCTATAGCTACCGGTCTTCTACGGATATTTTATCGTAAGCGTAATTATCTTTCTAGCCTAATTACTTTAGGATATATCCCTTTAATTAGGCTATCTTATCTAGGATCCCTAGCTCCTCTACTACTATCTCCGCCTCCTCCTCCTCCGAATATAACTCCGGATAGATTTTAGGCTCGCTTATAATTGACTATTTAGGTAGTATAGATTCTAACTTATATAAACTTAAACCTATAGATCCTAGGACCTCTATATAGCCTATCTAGGTTATAGGGCTTACTATAGCTAGTCGCCCGAGAAAATAGTAGATAGGCTACTTATTAGTTACGTTACGCGGGTATTAGGCTAGGGTATTTCCTATTCTAGTATATCCGTACTTTCTAGGCTTTATTAAGCGCTCTTAGTATAGGTCTATCATAGGTTAATATAGTTATCCTATATATAGTAGTCTAGATAGATATACTTCTTATCTAGGGTTATAGTATAGGTATAGTTTTATATATTCTCCTAGTCTTCGGTACTTTACCTTTTCTGTAGTTTATATAATAGGCTAGTTATATTTCCTATTTACATTACGATTTCTTATAAGAGTCTATATAGCCTAGGCTAGTATTCTAGGATCTTATCTCCCTACCTAGGACTTCCTAGTTACTAATAACCTAGTAGCTATAGGCTATTATAGAGTTTATCTAGGTCCTTTTATAGCGCCGGGGGCTTATTACTATACCGGCCTTCCCTCCTATAGATAGTATATTAGTTAAATTCTAGATTTAGCTCGGTATATAGTAACCCTTTTCCTCCGGTCTAGTCGGAGTTATAGTTATACTTTCTTATTTAAGAACTTTTAAAAGGCTTCTATATCTTCTACTATAGATCGTAGCTCCTAGGTATTCTTATAGTAGTCGTAATCTTTCTACTTTACTAGGACTTCCTAGCCCTTTCTATTATCTTAGAGGATTTCCTTAATCTGATACTCCGGTTCCCTATTAATAGTAATAGGATCCGGTTAGTAGCCTTTATCTTCTAGGTTTCTATAGAAGGGTTCTAGCGAGAATATATAGTATATTAGGTATATCTACCGGTATAATAGTATTAGGATAAGTCAGTATATCTACTTTCTAATCTAATTAATAATCTAGAATAGTCCGATATATCTATTATCTAGCTTCTTAAATAGCCGGCCGGAGTCAATATATTTATTCCGTAGTATTATCTAGTCCTTAATAGTAAAGCTTTTCTCTTAGTAGATCTTATTATAGACCCTACTTATAGCCTTCTTAGATTCGTCTAAGTATTATTTTAGCGACTCTCTAGTTTATAGTAGTTCTATTATCATTCTCTATATATCTAGGTTATAGTCGCTAGTCTAGGCCTTATCCGGGACCGATATCCTTAGGTCCGGTTTAAATCCTATAAGGGCTTCTATAGGCGATATCTATAGTATACTATATATTTTATTATTATATACTAACTAAGCTAGAGGTAGCTATTTTATCTAATTATCCTAGTACTAGGCACTGAATTCCGTAGGTAGTATTTAAGGGTCTAGTTTTATCTTTCTATCTAGCTATTAGTTTACGGGTAATACGCGGTCGAGAGCCTATATCTAGTCGCTAGGAGATAGTAGAAGTAGCTCTAGAACTTAGAAATAAATATAGAGCCCCTATCGCTAACTAGGTTTTATGGTATTCCCTATAAGGGTATCACGGCTTCGTAGGAGAGTTATATCTTCTTATAGATCCTATAATAGTCCTTAAGCCGGAGTTCTGGGTCACTACCGCTATAGGATAGGATTTTCTGCCTATCTATAGCTTCTACCTATTATATAGTTATAGCTTAGGACTGTATTAGGTTCTCCTTAGCCTACCTTTAGTTTATAAAGCTTTAAGTAGCTCCGCTATTAACTAGGGTCCTAGCTACTCCCGTCGGAGCTCTAGGTCCCTTAGTAATTAATACTTAGTACTCGATAGCTAATATAGATATCTATTATATAAGCTGTCCTAAGACTAAAGTGGTCTTAGGACTGAAAATATATCTCGTCAGAGGCTATAATAACCGAATCCGATACGCTAAAACGTCCTTTCTGATTAGCCGCAGAGAGCTTAACCCTATTCGTAGAATGTATACAGTTAGCTATAACTAACGCGGGCCCGTCCGTAAAGTAGTATTTATTAGCTATAAAGGGCTGTTTTGGCTCCGTAAAGCTATAATAATTAGTTATAATTAACGATAGTAGAGCTTATAGCCACTCTCTTATACTATTATACTCCCTAAGGCCCCCTATTATACTTAGCTAATTCGTATAAAATAGTAAGGGCTAGTAGCTACGCCCCTAGACCCCTACTATTTTTCTTTCTTAGGGGGTATAAACCCCCTTAACCTAAGATCCAGAGGATAGATAGGATATAGTTCTTCTAAGTATAGCTATAGGCGTGACTATATACGTACTAAGGACTAAGGGTCCTTATATAACCGAACGGAGCTATACGGTGAGGTTATAGCTTATCTAGCTCTGGTTATCGCGAAAAGGAAGGGTTAGGGTACCTAAGGTAGCTATAGGCCTGGGATTATATCCTCCCCTACCAGATTCGACCGTACCCTCGCGGTCGGGAATCTCTTATAAAGAAATACGCTACGAAATTTTTTGTACTTACGCTTCCTTATCAAAAGAGCTATACCCGAGTCAGAATTCCTATAAATCTTAGAATCTCTAACCCGAATTCCGCTAATCGGTCCTATACTTATAAGAACGCTAGAACTTAGATAAAGGAAATCGACTAGCGAAGCTAATTATTATAAAAATTAGGTAATAGCGTTAATCTATATAAAGAAAGAACGGGATTAGATCCTTATAGCTTTACGGGACCTTCTAATATTTACTAATCCTAGCTATTTATACCTATATTAAAGGAATCTCCCTTAATATAGCGACTCCTACGACGAGGTAAGTCTCTTACTTAAATACTTATTCTTAGCTTCTCTTCCTTCCTATAACTTATAATATACTTCTCTTCTTAGTATTGAAAATCTTTCTTTAACTTATTTAATATAGATAAGTCTTTAATATTTATATCTATTTTATACCGATAGTAATCTCTCTTTAGTATTAATATACGCTTCTGTAACTTATAGTATTAAGGGGTCTATATTATAGGACAGAGAACCTATTAGCTAGGCAGAGAGTCTAAGTCTATAGGATCTAATTTTAAAGACTAAATCTTAGGGTCTAGTAGTCTCTACTAGTCCCTATAATATATATATAGCGTTCCCGCGGACCGAGTTCCTATAGCTCTATACAGAGCCCTTAGGGTTATTACCCTAAGCCGATATAGGGTCGATTCGATCGTAAATCGACTCGAGTCTCTACGTATAACTTACGCCGTGATAACTATTCTCCCTTCTATACTAGTCGCCCCGACTAGGGATACTTCTATCTAGGGAATACCCTAATTCGGACTTTATTGTAATAATAAGGAAAGGAATCGTAGGTATATCGTGTACGGAACGCTATATCCTTAAAATTAGGAGATACGGATATAAATAAAGGATTTCTATATTACGTAGCCGTACTTTTCTACTACTATCGGTAATACCGTTTAAAAGAAAGCGTACTAGGGCGTTTTAATCCCTATTTACGGATTAGCGTCGATCGGGGAGCTAAGAATCTATCCGCGATAGAGTATTTTGTTAACAATTCGCCTTTGAAGATTTATAGAATTAATATTCCCGCAGATAAGGGTATTTTAACTCTAGTCTATCTTTCTTATTTAACTTAGTTCTAGAATACCCTATCGTAATCGGAATCGTTATCGCTACGAGGCTACTAGCGGGATAGGCTATATATCTCCTACGCTAAACTTCGTGACTATAAGCCCCGATTTTCTCTAGTATCTAAAGTATTTCGGTAAGACTAAGGTAGAGTATAACTATCTAGTAAAGAGGGGAATGCTCAAGGCAGTCTGATCTCACCAGACAGGTCGAGTCATAGAGGAAACAAACCAAAACCACAAGCAAGCAAGTCTCGGAATCCTCTAAGATGATCGCGTAGTCTGATATCAGGAACCATAGGCAGGAATCAAAAAGAGTATGACATTACAAGTGTAAAGAATCTGACTGTAAAGACCGTCCAGACACAAACTATTCATCAGACCGAGAGGTGGTTGATAATTCCCATCCCGAATCCCGCATCGCAAGGACTAAATAACATCTCCAGACTATAAGGCCATCAGGCACCCGTACCTCCACAGGAAAACTACTCTAAGTATATACAACCGAATCCCCCACTACACTAGTTATAATAGTCCCTTTCGCTATAGAGTACGAGTTTAACTACTTAGGATCGGTACTCTATAATACCTATAATAGTAACTATAATATATATAAGACTATAAGTTTTTTTACTTTTTTCCGAAATAATTCCGAATTACTAACGGATTATAAGACTCCTATATTAATAATCTAGGATATATAGATATTCTATTTCCTTTTAAAGATTTACTAGAAAATCTTTAATAGTACCTAGGAGATTATTATAGTACCTAGGCTATTATACGTTCCGGTTTAGCCGGCCGGTATTTATTCTAATCTATTTTAGATAAGTAAGGATCTTACTATAACTTTCTTTAGGGTTATATAGGCCTATAAGAAGGAGTATTTTCTCGAAGGTCCGAAGTATATATAAAAGATACGGATTACCTATAATTCCTTAATAATTCGTTCTAATAAATTCCCTTTATAGAGATACTATCGTTTTTATTTAGAGAAGATAGTATTATATCGCTAGAACCTTATTATAGCTTTCGGTCCTTTCTTAATATATATAGACTAATATCTTAGTCTTAAAGAAGGGGATACTAGATTTATATTATAGTAGACTAGGCTAGTTAACTTTACTAAGTACTTAGAGACTACGATAATAGCGAATAGTATATTTATAGTAGAAGTAACCGCGATAAAGAATATAGTATTAGAGTTTATAGAGTATTTCTAAGATAAATCGTAGTAGATTCGATCTAGTTCTGTCTTATATATTTTTATATATTCTTAAACTTCGCGATAGATTATTTTATATTTTATATATTCTCCTTAGGTATCTATTCGTTATATTTAGAGGGCTAGTTCTTCTATTTAACTAGGAAATAAAGTTATCCGTTAATCTTTACCTTCTCTTTAACTTCCTCGACTTTATATTCTTAGTCGTCTTCGACGAGGTTAGGAAGCAGGAGTATTTCGGGAGTACTTCGCGATAGATTATTATACTATTTTTCTAGAAGTAAGATATAGAAAACGTTATAAAGGCGTATATACTTTTAGGATAATACTAGTCTATATACCTAAGTTCTGATTACTTATAGAATTCGGAATAGGCTAATTCTCCTAGGAGCGAGTTTCCTAGATTCTTTAATTTATAAGTTTTATATAGAAAGTATTATAAGATTATTATATTTAAATATTATAGGGGTTCTTTTTATATTATAGTATTTTATTATCGATTCGTTAGCCTTTCGCTAGTAAGTTATTAACTTCTTACGTAAGCTCTATAGTTTCTTGATTCTAGCTTATACTCCCGGTAGTCCTCTTTCTTCTATAGCGGCCTCGTTATATATCTAGAAGGATATATTATATCCGAAGAGCGCTTTATAGGGACTAAATTTTATTATTTTATTTTAGTATAGGTTATAATAGAACTCTATTATTTATAGTAAGCTTAGCTATACAGTCTATTCTTCTCTTATAAAGTATCTTAGGTAATATTCGAGGGTTTAGTTTATCCGTTCTATTTAGCTATCGGTTTATAGGTAAAATACAGTTAAGAATCTAAGTTTTATCTTTAATATATTAAATAGTAATAGCTAGAATTTACTAGTAAATATAGGACCCCTATTAGATATAATTCCTTCTTATAGTCTATAGACTAATTTAATCTTATTATAATATAACTTAGCTAGTTATATAGTATTAATTATTATATATACTAGGAAAAATTTTACGAATTTAGTAAATCTATCTATAACGACTAGAATCGAGTTGACTTCGTTCCCTTTATAAATCGTAGGCGGGAGACCTATAATAAAATCTATCGAGGTTTCTTACTATAATCAGATTAGAATTAGAAGGGGCTTTAATACGCCGTACTTCTTATATCTTAGTAGTATAGCTCTTTAGTATATAGGATAGAACTTTATATATTCGTCTACTTATTTATACAGATTTTTCTAGTAGAATTTTCGACTAATCGATTTAATCGTTTATAACCGGCTAAAATAGCCCCCTATTACTAGATTATTATAATATAGCTTTATTAGCTCTTACTTTAGTTTCTTTTTAGTCAGAATATATAGTTATCCTTTAAACTATACTAATTTATTAGGATCGACTAACTAGTACCCTAATATTAGGATATTCTAGTTAATTAATAAACGAATCTCTCCTATATCGGAGTTATCTCGCTAGGCCTCGAGTATTATACTTCGTAGATTACTAGTTATATTTAAGATAAGGATATATTACCTAAGATAATAATCTACTACTTTTTTATAGTAGAAGTAACAGACGCGACCTAGCTCTTATCTCTAGGTATCTAAGATACTATCTAGCTCTTAAATCCCTAAATCCGGTAATAATTTATTTTTAAATTAATAAATATCGGTTAGTACTAACTATACTACTACCTAGCTCTATTCTAGTACCTCTTCGGTTACTATTCGGGCCTATAATAGATTTAATAGAGTAGTATTTAAGGTATCCCTCGAAGTTAGCTATATTATCCTTAAGGATATATCCGCTAGGTTTTTCTTCCCTATACGGTATAAGATTATAAAATTAAATATAGAAAGGGTTATATACTATTATACTTAGCGTCTATATAATCGCGGGTTTTATATAAAGGATCTTAAATTATTATAGTCTAAAAAGATTTCGATTCAGTACCGAGATCCTTTAAGGTAATACTACTAAATTTTAAAACTATATACGATTACGTATAGCTCTTAATCTCTAGTAGTATAGCGGGATTTAGTATTAGAGAACTTACGAGACTAGAATATAACCGGGTACTAGATTCCTTCGTTATCGGGTTAGGATAGTATCCTAGCTATTCCCTATTATAAGATATCCGTTTCTAGTCGGATAGTACGATTAGGATCGAAATATTATAGAATCGGTACTAACTCGAAGGCGAGGAGTAAGTTATAAGAAGCTTCGGTCGCGTCGGTATTAAGTTCGATCCTATCTAGTTATTTTCCTTTTTCGAGCCCCTTTATAAGATCTGTAAGGGATTTTATAATAGTTAAGTAGTTATAAATAAAGTAGCGGTAGAAGTTATAAAATCTAAGAAAGGATTAGACCTCCTTAATTATAGATAGTAGTAGCTATTCCCGAATCGACTTAATACGTAAAGGATCTATCGATATTCTAGTAGTATTAACGATATAGCCTAGGAATTCTATCTAGTCTTAGTAGAAGGAGTATTTATCGGGATTAATATAGAGTTTATATTTCCGGAGTCTTTCGAGGATAAGTCGGACGTATTCCGTATATAATTTAATATCCTCTAAAAAGATTAAAATATTATCTAGATAGGCTACGTAGAAAAGATCCAGGTATTCTTATAGTATAATATAGATATAGTTCTAAAATATAGCTAGAGTATTAGTAAGACCGAAAGATATAACTATATACTTATAGTAGCTATATTATATTCGGAATATAGTCCTCTACTTATTATCCTTCTTAATACTAATATAGTAATAAGCCTCTCGAACGTCGATTTTAGAGAAATTTTATATATATAAGAGGTAGTTAAGGATTTCGGAGATAAGTAGGAGAGGATAGCGATTCTTTACCGAAATATAGTTAAGTCCTCGGTAGTCTATATAGAGTCGTAATCTACTATCCTTTTTTAGTATAAAGAGGATAGATACGCCTATAGGACTCTTTAATAGACAGATTCGACTATTCTCTATATTTACGCGAATATATTTCCTAAGTTCCTAGAGCTCGGCGCGAGAGAGGGAGTAGATAGGCCTATAGGGTAGAGTAGAGCCTAGGATAAGATTAATTATATAATCGGTCTCCTTATACCGGGGTAGGATTCTTACCCTTTCTACTAAGTATAAGTCTTCGAAGTTATAAAGTTCTTTAGGCTAACTAGCGATTCCTATATAATTCGTAGTCTTTTCGGGATTCCCTCTAATACTAGTAGATAGAAGCGAGCTATCGAAGAGCGGATTATTAAGAGTATTAAGATCTATCTCTAGATTAATCTAGTAGGATACTACTATAAAGATATATATCTTATTATATATATATCTCGCGAATTAATAGTAGATAAATAAATCGAGGTTTTAATAGTTAACCCCGAAGTACTAATAATATATATCTATATCGATAATAATTCCTTATATATATAAACTAGGTATCCCTAGTAGTATAGGGGGTCCTATTTTTTAGTTAATAGTATAATACTCTATTACCTAGGTCTTTATAATTCCCTATTAATTAGTTACTATAATTAGGATACAGAAAGCCTCCTTAGTATTACTATATTAATCCTAGAAGTTATAGAGCTCGGGTATCCGGAGGATAGCTTACTATAGTTTATAAGATTTTATAAGATTATAGTCGATAATACTTATACTCGTACTAGTATCTAGACTAATCTTAAGAGTAATATTATTAATATATATAATAGTCTTAACTTTTAGAAGGATCTCTACGAGTAGCTATTAAGTTAGGATTATAGAGTTTACTCTAACTTACTAGCGTTTCCCTAGTCTTCTATAGTTCTATTATTAGCGGTAATTTCGCTAATCCGTGCGTTTAGATATCCTTAGCCTAGTCTTATCTAAGAATAGTTAGGAGTAAAATATCCCTTTTTCCTATATATATAATAGATAACCGAGGTTAGGTCCCTACTCCTATAGAACTAATAATAGGGTAAGATAGGAGTATTTCGATTAGGATTTATAGTCTCTCGTCCGCGGAAAAAGGGTTGGTACTTCTTAGTATTTTCCTATCGTCTCTTTTAATCCTAGTCTTCCCGGTTTCGCTTCTTTAGGTTTATCCTAGGTAGAGGAGGATTCTAGTATCTTATATCTCGGCTATCCTATATATAAATTATAGCCGAAACTATATCGGTACGATTCTCTAGGAGATCGTTCTAGTATAATACTTTAAGTTTATTTTTAAGGACTAGGCGTAGCTTTACGTAGTAACCGAGGATATACTCTTTCTCCTAAATATTTATATAGTTTTCGATAGATTAGAGGTAGTTATAAAATATACGTAGATCTTAGTCCTCGAGCTAGTAGGCGCTATAGTATTTTTCTATAATATCGGCCTTAGTAAATCGACTATCCTAGATAAATTCGAGTATCTAGTTAACGAAATTATCCTAGGTAGATCGTTAGGCTATAAATTCAGTCTTCTTATAATTTATCTACTAGGCCTATTAGGTCGGTTCGAATATAAAGAATCCGATAGGAATCTTATATAAATTAATTATATATCGGTTAGGACTCGCTTCGAAGATATACTCTAATTTATCGAGCTACTAGATATATTTCTCTAAGATTAATATAGAGCTTAGTTAGTATAAGATATTATTAATTTTAATCTCTATACCTCGGGGTCGATAGGGAGAAGAAGGCGCGGATTACGGTTTAGGGGTATCTCGTCGCTAAATTATAGCTTTATATTTAAGTTACTAGATCCGTACTAGGAGGCGATCGAGAATATTTTATTCGTTTAACTTAGCCTATTCGGGAGACTATATCTCGTAACTAGACCTATCTTCTAGGTCCTAAGGAATTAGGCTAAGTTTACTTAAGGATTACCTAAGTCCCTTACTAACTCGTCGGGATTATTCCGCTACTATAAGATAGACGGATCGTTAACGGGTTATCGGTATAGATATTTCTTCTCTAGGTAGCTAAATAGGAAGATTTAGTAATTATTAAGGGGTCTATATTATAGGACAGAGAACCTATTAGCTAGGCAGAGAGTCTAAGTCTATAGGATCTAATTTTAAAGACTAAATCTTAGGGTCTAGTAGTCTCTACTAGTCCCTATAATATATATATAGCGTTCCTACGGACCGAGTTCCTATAGCTCTATATAGAGCCCTTAGGGTTATTACCCTAAGCCGACGCGGGGTCGATTCGATCGTGAATCGACTCGAGTCTCTATATATAACTTATGCTGTGATAAGTATACTATAGAAGGGTAGCGCTACTAAGTAAGCCCGCTACTATAAGGATATAGGAACTAGGATAAGGTTAATTAAGTTCTATATAGTGGTTATCTTATCTTCTATAGCCGTAATATTAGATATAGTAGTAACCTTAGGCTTATCGTTCTCTTCCGTATTAGCTAATTCGTTACTTATTATCTTATTTACGGGCCTATCTACTATAGTTATAAAGATATCGGTTACCTATATAGGGAGTAGATTGTTAAGAATATAAGAGAGCTACGGACTTAGATTTCTTCTGCAGAAGAAATTAGTATCGGAGGGGAGATACCGTAAACCACGCGTACTATATTAAAAACCTAGGATATACTTTAGCTTCTTCTTCTTTCTCTTTTTCCCCTCTAGCTCTTAAGATCCTCGATTACTATATAGATAGTTAAATAAGAGTTTATAAGTCCTTCTAAAACTTTCCTAACTAGCGTATAATATTATCTTAAGAGCTCTAATACTCCTTCTTTATATTTCCTTTTTTAAAGTATTAGCTAGGTAGTAAGGTACTATATCCTCTAGCTAACCTAAGAATCTTTACTCTTACGAAACTAACGAACCGAACCGATAAAGACCTATAGCTATAGTAGGTATAGATAATACTCTCTCCGATAAGAGTATTAAAGAAGGTATCTTCCTTAACGACTAGGGAGATAACCGACTAGAATAAATCCTTTAATAGATAGAAGGAAGACTAGAGAACGCTAATACTATTTAGCTACTAAGATAGTAGATCTATAAAATAAGTAATATAC
This sequence comes from Penicillium ucsense, assembly GCA_014839625.1. Classification (NCBI taxonomy): domain Eukaryota; kingdom Fungi; phylum Ascomycota; class Eurotiomycetes; order Eurotiales; family Aspergillaceae; genus Penicillium; species Penicillium ucsense. Next base: position 699 of record WIWV01000125.1, on the reverse strand, counting down.
TAAGAATCCTAAAATAGGAGAAGAAGAAGAACGAATAGTTAACCGAAGAGAATAAAATACTAAAGTTACTAAATACTATAGAATAGACCCCGGAAATCTAGTATATAGAAGAAGCCTATACTAACCTTCGTACCGATTATAATAAAGCTATTAAGAAACATAACAGACTCGCTATAGCGATACGATTTATATAGATTAGCTATAGAAACGAGGGAGGAATTAGTTTAACTTATATTATACCTAAGGCTAAAGGACTCTACTATAAATTAACTAAGATCTCTAATCCTCCGATACTTAGCGATAGTAAGGAAGTTAAATTTAAAGATTAGGAATCGAATATTCTTAAGAAGCTTAAATTAAATAATATCTACTATCTAACTAAGAAGTACTATATTATATATATAAAGAGCTAATATAAAGGAAAAGCTTTAATATATATTAACCCCTGTACTTATATAGATACTATAAACTAGTATAAGAAGCTTAACAAAGTATTAAAATATCTTAGAAGCGTCTTTAATAACCCGGATCGTAAGAGACTCGCTCGTAATAAGTATACGAACCTAAAAATAGACGTTAAAACTAATTTTACCGATTTCCTAGTAGACTTTAACCGGCTAGTAGAGGAAGCTAGTTAACCTATAGATCTACGAAAATAGGATTTATATCAGAAGATTCTACTACTAATATAAAACTAAG